>LQRL01078647.1:0-38625 GCA_001703475.1 Hydroides elegans | reverse complement strand
TATATATAAAACAATATATAAATCTTATTTTGAATAACTTTTTCATATCTTTCTTAGGTTAGGTCCCATTTAATCAAAACAAATACTCACTTAAAAGTGATCGGTAAAAGATCGAATGTCGAATTTTTTTCGGTCATTTTCTTTGCAAGACTATTTATGTTTCTCAACATACGAATATTTCTTTTGCCATTTTTTGTTGTTGCTATATTCTAAGTACAAAAACAAGGACTACAACAAGGACTATTTTCTTGATTTTCACATTTAGATTGACTTGTTGGTTTTCTTGTTATCCTTTGACATCGGTACAGTTTTCGGGCCATTGTTTTACACTCTCCCAGAAAGGATTTGAACATTTCTGTCAAAATCAATTTTCTTAAAAGTACTATTAGGGTAGGGTTCAAGGATCCTCAATGAACACCATATGATTGTAAATTCTCAATATTTGCAAAAAAGTCGAGTTCTAATCGTATTTTTCAAGCTTACATTTTCGGTTCACATTTTTAGAATCAGATGAACCGGCCTCTATGCCGAAAGAGGAACAACAGTGCAAAGTGTGTATGGAAGATTTTACAGATGGAGAGAATCTAAGGACACTTCCCTGCATGCATAGATACCACCAGTACTGTATTGACCATTGGATCCGGGTAGGTGTAAATGGGAATAGTGAATCGAAGTAGTAAAGCAAATATATTAGCGTAAAACATGTATATTATGAACGATAATAGTACAGTACTGTATTGACCATTTGATACGGGTAGGTTTAATGTGAATATAGTGAATTGAAGTGGGAAAGCAAAAACGTTATCGTAAAACATGTACATTATTAATGATAATAAGTTTGATTTGTCTATGCATTTGTGTAATTCATGGTACTTCGCATACAATTTCATGTGGTAAAGCAAATATATTATTGTAAACATATATTATATGTGATATATAATATTAATGATAATACTGAATGATAATACTGAATTTGTATAATTCATAGCATTTCACATTAATGTTCATTACGATTAAGATCGTATCATCAGTATAGTTAAAACATCGATAACGAAACTAAGAATACACTTGTAATTTGGCAAGGTAACTATCTCATATCGAATTATAAAAATCTTTTGATATAATTCCATTTTTCAACTTAACACATGATGATTGTATAATGAATTAACTTTTGATTTGATTTCAGAGCAATGCACTGTGTCCCATATGCAGAATCAACATCGTGGAGGCACTCAACAAGAACATTGATATCATTACTGAGTGATCGATTATATTATTTATTTCGAGAACTTTAAGAAACGATGCACGAGGCAATACGATTGAAATTGCATAATTACTTAAAATGTTATTTTGATATGGCAAAAGAAAGGCTTATGAGTGTGCCTTTAACTATCTTCTTAGAATAAATATTATCACACATTGTTCTTTACAAATCGGGATAGGGAAACATAATGTCCACACCCTTCGGTCTTGAGCATTACTATTCTCTTCCTTCGGGTCTTTTCCCTTCATTTATGTTTCTTATCTTCCTAGAACAAATGTTATCACATAGTGTTGTTCTTTTCATATTTTTTACTATGTAGACTACTATGTATAAAAAGATATAAGTGTAATTTAGAGTCCATATTTTTCATTCGATTTATTGTCTTCATTCGATTTAAGTGTTTTATTTAAGATCGATTCTTGAAATATTAAAAATATATCTAAATTGTGTTTAAATGAGTCAATCGTAAATATATTATAGCGGACTATATCCATCAATCAGTGTCGTTTTAATATCGACTCTAATTTATGTGAAGGAAACTACAAATAAAGCTATAACTAAATCTACGAACTCGTTATGATAAAAACATTCTTTAACCTATTATCGCAAGAAGATACATAACTATTATTACATAGCGTCGGTGATCATTAATACATAGCTTTGGTGATCTGTTGATACATGTTGAACATCTCGTAGTCCTATGTTCTATAACTGTAAACGAAAGCAGTGTTTGTTCTTTTTCATAATAGAATCATAATAAACAATACTCTTTAACACAGTTGACCAGTAAACTAGTTATCGAGACGAGATTTTGTATATTCGTAGTACAAAAATATGATCCATTGTTCATATGAAGTTTCTGGATAAGTGAATCATTTGGTTTGAAATCGCCTCGATCGACTGAACCGTACAGAAAAAATATAGTCTCTATTAGATTCAAGCATAGTCCAGACGGCGACGTAAAACTAAGTAAAATTTTAATATACGTGTTCATGTATAGAGGCGGTTTATTCAATGGACACATTCTACATGAAAATGCGAGACCGATCCTTATACTAATAGTTTTAAAATGCTTGGCCTAAACATACAATTGTTTAAGTTGCAATAGTCAAGCACACGTTTATAACGCATGTGAGTCAAACCTTTTCTCAAAACAGTGTTTTATGTAGATTTTCAGAAAAAAATATAATGCATGTTTTAATAGTCATTTTATGATATTTTATAACCATCAGTCTATATACAGAGGAGCGGAGGGCGAGTGCGTGATAGCGATTATGATAGCGATTATTACGTTGATGAATATGGGGCAGGTCCGAGAAATCCAAGAGACGCGCCACGCTCGTATCAAAACCCGGACCGCGGTGGATTCGATAGGGGTTCATATGAGGGCGGATATCGCCTAGGGGGCGGTAGTGGTGATAGGGATAGGTATACAAACCGGCCTCCATATATGGAGCGATATCGACCTCGTAGCGAAGGCGGTATATTGAGAAGTCGCTCTTATGAAGACGGATATTATCCTGATGATCGAAATAGGGGTCATACAAGCGAGAGTACGTATCGAGATGATTATTATCCTCTTGATGGAGGTAGAGGTAGTAGAAATAGGAACGAGGATGATTTTTATCCCCTAGATGAAGGTAGAGGTAGTGGGAGGACGTACGGTGATCGGTATTACTCTCGGGATGCCGGATTAACAGGAGGGAGTACGTACGAAGGTGGTAATCGCCTCGGGGGTAGAGAAGGTGGAGAGTATACAATTCCCCCACCGGATAGCAAAGAGATAGGAAGCTTTGTTTATTTGGATGAAAACGGAGAAATTATTATGGCGGATCCCAGTAAACAAAAAACGTATTTTGCACGTTTTCCATCGGTGCATTTTTGGTAACATACTAACCAAGGTATCAAATACGTTTTTATCACGTTTTTATTCAGAATGTTTCCAAATTCTATTTTAAAACGTTTTATGTACGTTTTTATCTAAGTGTCAAACACGTTTTTTAAACGTGTTTATCTTAAAGTTTGTTTAAAGTAATTTTGAAACGAGAAAAACACGTTTCCGAAAAACGTTATTAAAACGTGTTTTATAACTATATAAAAACGTTTTTTTAAATCCAAAAAGTGACGTGACGTCATAGTTTTGTGTGCGCGTCATCAATATTGCTAGAGATGTTTAGTTTATCTTTAAACGAACAAAATGAGAGCAAAGGAAAAACATCAATAAATATGTTAATATTACAAAATATGTATTAAAGCAAGATAATAAGGGAACTTATCAATGATAATCTAACCATATGGATCATAAGGGATTATTTTGTCAATTATAATGCAACTTAGTGTTTGAAAGCCCTGGGAAAATGTATATTCACAAGGTGTATAATTTTCCAGAGGCATATACATCAAAGGCGCTGAAGGAGGATGTTCACATAATCAATAAAAAAATCGAATTTGCATAGTTGTACAATATTATTGAAACATGAATTGAAGTGATAATATGATAGGGTAAGTGATTTTGTTTCTAAGGGAGGATGTGGGAGGTGGCTGATATAGGAACATGTGACTGGAACGTTGCCTTATATGATAATTTTCCAAAGTGATTGTTTTCATAAGTTTATTTCTTAATAATAAAATATATTGAGCAAGATCCATAGACAATACATTTCAATATATATCTCGGTCACACTTTGTGAATTAAAGCCCGAAAGAGCTTTTTGATTATGTTTAATTTCCCTTTTTTCAGAGCAGTTAAGTTTGTAATGAAATTCGATTCCAATATTATTTCCTTTTAAACATGAATATATTTACGTGTATATATTAAATTTCAGCTCATAGGATTTTAGGTTATGCAGTTTTATTTTACGATGCAAATTCAATCACGACAATTGTGATATTAGTAGCACCTAAAAGTGTAAACGTGGTTTTTATTACGGTTTTCTTATCCTTATGAAAACGTTCTAGAAACGTGCGAAATACGTTTTTATTTCGTTTTCAGGAAACGAAATAAACACGTAATTCGTGATGGACATAAAAACGTGAATAAAACGTCACGAAAAAACGTGAAAAACACGAAATCGAAAACGTATTATAAACGTGTAAATTTCGTTTCCTTGTTTACTGGGATAACATCAATGAGTTTGGAAATACAATTGGTGATGCGACCGAGAGCGGGAAAGCTGAATCCGAGAAATCGAGTCGGCAGAATGACAAACGGGTTAGTATTTTTCTCACTATTATTATTTTGACTTATATGTAACTTGTTTAACACCTAGCAAATAATTACTTGTTTCTTTGACAAATATGACTGAATACATGTAAAAATTGGTTTAATGAGATTAAATCCTAACTCGACAAAAATATGTCGTCCTCTTATTAGAAAAAAAACACATGATTATAGTTTTCAAAACGTTATTTAAAAAAAATGTTTATATTATCATTTCATTATTCAAATGTTTCTATGTTAAAGGAATCAAACCCAGCTGGTCTTACTGAAGAAGCGTCGGATGATATCAGAGCCGAAGCGGTCTCTATCGCTACGGAAATAGCAAATAAGGCCCTAGTTATATCGGACACCAACATTACCGATGAAACAAAACTCGCAATTGTTTCTCCAAATTCATCTACAACTTCTGTAGATGGTGCCAAATCAACGGTAAAGCCAGATAAAAGCGATAACAAGGGAAACATCAAGAGAAATTCAAAGGTATGTAGAAGTTGATGTTAAATCAACTTAGTGAGTTCAGCAGCATGTCTTCGGCATTGATATGTATACATGTATCATACAACAATTTCGCGATACCATGATAAAATTCAAAGGTGTGTGAAAGTTTAAGAGTACCCCACGAGCTGTTCCTCACAAAAGCTGTTCCCCAGCAAATCCCAGCTAGCTTGGAGATTTTGAGGAAATTCGTTCTAGCTTGGAGATTTTAGCAGTTTGAGGAACACCTTTTTTGATAATTTCTTTATTTTATGATATCTAATGAGAATAATCAATTGCAAGTTGATCGTAATTGCTTGCAATTGTCTTATAACATGTTATCTGTTATTAATAATAGGTAATATAGTTATATTCAACAGTTCAATTATTTCAAAAGGTGTTCCTTTTCTGCTCCAAGCTGGCTAGAAAAGGAGGAACAGCTCAGCTGGCTTGGAAAAAATGAACACCTTTTTGCAAAATTTTATTGTTCGAAAAGGTGTTTTTAGTTGTTGTTCATCTTTGTAAAGTTGTTTTAAGGTGATTTAACAACTTTTTGAAAAATGTGTCGTGGGGTGCCCTTCAAAGTTGATGTTAGATCGCCTTAGTGTGTCCATCTCCCTTTGTTCCGCATAGATATGTTTACATGTATACACCGTACAAACTAAAATTCTATAGAATCTCTAAAGAATCTCTGTTTTGAAACATCCTGTTTCTAAATTTCTCGATACCGTGACACTTCAGTACATAGTATTTTTGATCCATAAAGTTCTATGTTGTTAAACAATAATTTTATTTCATTTATAAAGGAAGCAGCAGGGGAATCTAAATCAACTAAAGCGACATCGAGTGCCATAGAAACAGATAAACCTACAAAAGCGAATACTGATCAAGCAAAACCAGATCATGGACAAAGTGGGAAAGCCACAAAAACTATGGAAGAGCAAGTATGTCAGAAGTGAAATTGTAGATTATGTTGCTTAAGCCGATTTTTTGGAACGTAAAATACTAACTTTTGTTGAATGACGAATTCACTATTTAAAGTATCATTTTTCCCAAAATGGATTTACTCACGCGTCTATTACCTACCTATACCATACAACGATTCTGTTTCACGAATAATCCACTGATTCCAATAAGGTGTATACACTTTTTCATTTGCAATTAGAATAATAATCAAGCCTTTTTTCTTCAGATTGAAGAGGACCGAAAACTGGCCGAGAAACTAGAGCGCTATGAACGAGCGCGCACCGAGGGAATGCGCTCATACACTGGCCCGATACTCATGGTGAAAACCGATTCGGGGAAATTCCACAACATCCCGTTCTCGCCTTGCAAGCGACCCCATTGTTCCTCGGCCCGCTGTCACTTTGTGAAGACGCTGACGCAGGATTTTTATCGCGTGTGGCAAAGGGAGGAGGGTGTGGAGTGTGGACGGAGATCGGAGAGGGAGATGTATAGATATGATGGAAGGAATATGTTCAGATACGAACCGGACGATTTATCGAGTCGGGATGTGAGTTAGATTATTATTAATGTTCACAAAGTTTGAACGCCGTGGTGAGAAATAACGTTCAATTTGAAAATATGATTCACATATGTTTCTATACTTATAAAGCGTGAAGTACAGTGAAATAGAATCAAATAAAAACTAACTCTGAATTTTGGACGACATTTTACCGAAACATGTGTTACGTTTAATGTTATCATTATCTACATGTTTGATGCATTTTTACATCATAGATCGACCCCGATCAGCTCCTTGCCGAGAAACTGGACCATTTAGAGCAAATCTCTGCGGCTGGCGTCGTGTATACCTGGACAGATGAACCCTCCTTGAGTATTATAAAGCGGGGAGGGGGAGAACTCAAGATGTCGATGAGACTGTGTTTGAGGCCCGATTGTCGAAGGTGGGTAATTCATGAGTGTACCATATTTATAGTTTATTTAAGAAAAGCGGGAGGTTTAAGCTGTTTTAGGACCCAATGTGATTTTTTTTCATTTGGCATTTCATAACGTATTCAATATTTTGTTAGATCGTGGAAAATAAGTCAAATATTTGTTATTATTGAGATGATGTATGGAAAGCACAACTTATACCAATTCGAAGCTCTATGTTTAAAAGTTGTTACAGGTGACCTTCATACACTGTGAGTTGAATACTTTTGGAATATTGAGCAATTATAAACTACATCTACGTTTTCAGGTGTCGCGACTACACACGATATATTCAGGATTACGAGCGATTGCTGGACAGAATTTCCGAGGGAAGCGATGAGAGTCCATTCAGAGAGGAACATAGGCAAGACAATTTATTATTTTATAGATTTCGATAGATATTAAGTGGTATTATGGGAATCCTTTATGAAGATTCAGGATGTGTAGATGTTTATTGCACGATGGGAGTCGAAGTGGATGCACGAAGCCGGAGGCTGAGTGCATCCACTTCGACTCCCTGAGTGCAATAGACATCTACCCATCCTGAATCTGAATAATGGATTCCCTTTACTACAGGGTAACCTCTGATTTTGATGATTTTGTAATGGCCTATTTGTTTTAAAAAAATGGGGTTAATCTAAGGATTGCCCAAGAATTTGTGGACTTAAGGTATTAATTGCAGGTGAATATGTGTACATGTGCTATGCATGTATTTTGAGTGTTTCGAAATATAATATTTATTGCAACTTACATATTATAGGTTTCGCCTGCCATGGTATACACATATTGAAAACAAATATATAATTGTTAATTTATGATAATAAATTTCATATGTCATTTAATTAATTCGTTAAAATCAGCTGGGAACACAATTCTGATATTTCAATCTCCCATCATTGCACCTGTTGTTTACAATAATTATGTTCGAGTTCATGACGTTATGACGTTTGAGGTTTGGTTTGTGACGTAACAAATAAGCGTGAATCCACCTGTTTAGAAAGGAAAGGCTCTGGAAGTCGACTATGCGCAAAACAAAATTTTAGTTTTCTAATACTCATTTATTTTTTAAAAGTAGGAATGTGCTTGTTTTTTTAGTCTAATTACCTGAAACTTGCACAAATTGAAAGATAAAAAAATATTTTAGGGATTAAAACGACACCAAAAGTTTAAAATATTTGTTTTAATAAATCATCCCGAAAAATGTAAATTTTTATGTATCTATGGAAAAAGTAGATCAGGCGTTTCTACGGTGCAATACACTTTATATTTGCATCCTAGCCTTTCACTATCATTTTTTTAAAAAATACACCCTAACCATGTAGTAACATATATTATAATGAATAACATTGATTTTGTCAGTGGTTTGAAAACAAGGTAAAAAGTATCCAATCGAGTTTAATCTATTGATTTATAGTTTGATAAAATCATCTGATTGATCAAGCTTTTTATCAATGGTTAAATATGAAACTACAAATGAGCTGTAAACTAACAATGCACTTTTAAGAATAAGAAAACATAGATGAATGGCCTGATCAGTACGACCCATTGGCCGAACAGGATTTATAGCTACTAAAGATCAGCCATATCCCAAAAATGAATATACAGTAAATATAACTCTTGATTTAACCACCTCAGCACTTACGCTTACCATTCTTTTATTTTTTTAACTACAGGGAAGAATGGCCTGATCAGTACGTAGATCAGGATCCAAGCTTTTACGGATCAGCCCCATCATCCCATCGCGGACGAAGAGGAGGTCGCAATCCGGATTACGGATACAGAGATTATGGCAACCGGTTCGAACCCGAAGATAGAAGAGATATAGGGAACGTATTTGATAATCCACCGAGGTATGGTGTGACGAGAAGGATGTGATTTTTTAATAAGAATTAAAAACTTTTAAATACCTTTTAATACCTTTTAAAGATGCTCAAGTGTGGTCGTTCCAAGAGCTCTGTTTGCCAATAGATAATTTATCGTAATTTGCATCGATTTCACATGTTTGAGATAAGCAGCACATCTACAAAATACATTGCGAAAATACCTATATATAACAAGGATAAAAAAATATTTAGCGAATATTACTAATATTTAGCAAAGATAACTTCAATTGTATTAAAAAATGTTTATGTGTAATATGATCATCAAAAGAAAATAATAGAAAATGATAGTGTATTTATAGTATGAAGAAACATTGCAAGGCACAGTTGTTCAAATTAACATTAAATATCCGCTCCCTATCATTACATTGTACATTCTCCTGTTTAGATATAGGGGTGCACACAGTAATCCACCCCGGGAATTCGGGATTTCGGGATCTCGCGATGAATACAGGCCCCGCGGCAACCCAGACAGAATAGCTTATAGCCTTGAAGAAGGGAGTTCCAGTAGTGGCAGTCATGAGGAATTCTTTTCTTATGCTGAGGACGGGACTGTGTTGGATAACCCACGACGACCTTCATCGAGAAGTCAAGGTCGTAGGGTGACATTCAGCGATGAAAGGTTTTCTGGCAACATTGACATATTTATAGATTTAATTTGTTTAGAAACATGTATGTTCTTGAACTATGTATGTTCTCATAAATAATAAATGTGAGAATCCAGCGTTCTCATTGAGACGTTTATGACAAAGTGAGCCGGAACAATGGTTATAACAATATTGTATTTAAAAAAAGATCTTCTCTGAATAATATTTGTTCAAATGTAAACAATTGTGCTTAGGTATAAGGCAAGAAAATAATGCTTAAGTGACCCCGATCTAAAATCCATTTTTTTCGGCATGAAAAATAAATGTGAAAAATGCATTCATCTAAATAGCAGTATCCGTAGCTCACACATATTATTCACGTATTATTCAAGTTCCAGCGCAAGTGGGGGAACCGATCGGGACAAAAGAAAGGACGGTGGACCAGCTGACAAAACTGCAGACCATGTGGCTGGTGCGACTTGTGCTGAAGGTAAATTGGGTTTTAGATAATTATTATTCAACGATAGTCTACCAATTTGTAATTACACTATTCAAATGTGAAAGTAGTGAACGTAGTAAAAAGACTAAAGCTAATCATCAATCTCCATTATTTTCCCAATTCATATGTTGTACGATAATAGCAATAATTACGATTTATTGTAATGATATATGATTTTTTTCAAATTAAAAGAACATATATATTTTAGGCGGGGCAAATTCAAAAGGTGAACCATCTCCATCTACAGAGTCTCCTCCGCGCAGGTAAACAAATATAAACAATACTACAAACAACTAAAGCAAAATGTGTAAAGAAAAACTTGTGAAAAGGCTCGCTTACTTCAATTAAGTATTCCTAAATATTCCTAAAAAAAATGAAATGTAAGCTTACAATACATTAGGTGACGCTCAAACAGGAAGAAAATCTGAAAGTTTGATTTTTACTTTTATTCAACAAACTTTATTTTCTTATCCGGATTTCTGATTAACTTTGCAGTGACATCGATCGGTCGGGTCTCCTTAGCGACGGATCCATGATCGAAAGCGCATTTACCGACGAGGAATGGGGAGACATTCGGGTAAAACTGAGTATTCATGACTTGTGCATAATGTGATAATACATATCGTATAGTGGTATAAACTAGACTCATTACACGGGACTAAGCTTCTCAATGGTAGACTAAAAAGTCATAAATGTGTGCGTAAAAACAATAATAATTTACATAATCGTCGAATATTAAGCACTCACACCAAATAATTCATGCTACAGATAAATGACCACAATCTGTGACGTACATATGTGACTTGTCATTGTGTCGCCCTTGAAAACCGGCTGCATAAAAGTGAAAGTAGGGGCGACGCAATTGCATACCGCACAATGGCACTGGTGACATAATAACTCACAACAAACATCATTTGATTAAGAAATGTACTACATTGTAGAGAAATCCGATGAACCTCCTTCGCTACATGGGCGACCGACGATCAGTGCGCAGCCGAATGCGAGGTGCTGATATCTCTGAGTCGGAGTATGAGGTTTGTTTGTAATGAACATTCTATCTTAACGAAATATTTATTAAAAAAATACTTTAATGTATGAAGCCTTTGAAAATGGTCATATAAGCCAAAAACGTAGTTAAAATAATAAGTAAATGAAAATACGGCAAAATATTAGGGAAAATAAGGGGAAAATATTTTGGCGTAAATATCTGTTAACATTATGTATTGTTTCTATTTCATGTTATAGGACGTTCTTATATACGGTGACCGATTCCACATGCGATTGTCACTGTTTTCTTTATAGGATTTTGTAATTATTTCAAAGAAAACTATACAACTATTTCAACTATTCTTATTATATTAACAAGGAATTATGGTCCCTCGCCGAGCGTCTGGGTGAGGTGAGACCGCGGGGCATGACAACCTACGAGATCGGACACATGCCAACCATGCAGTACAAAGGTTATTTTTTTATAATGTTAATATTTACATGATTTATATATGTTTTGTATATATTATTATAAGTATATTAATCTTATTATTAATATAACTATTTCATATAGTTTTAGTATTATGTGTCATTTATTCATCAACACAAATACTAATTAAAAAAAGGATCGGTAAAATATGTAGGAACGTAGGAAAAACGGTGTTTATTTTAATGAAGATACTATACATTATTGCACAATTAAAATAACTCTAACATCACGCTTAATTTATACAGTCAGAACGTGGCTCGGCAAATTTTGAAGATGACCCTGGAAAGTATATCAACATCCCTTTTAAGCCAATTCATTTTGATAAAACATGGCGGAAATTGTTCATGTTCGAAAAAAGTGTCAAACATTGGTAAAAAAATACAAGTATGTCAAATTTGAAAAAAAGGGACCATGGAAACTATGTATCGAAATCAGGAATAAATTGTGAACAATATTTTTCATTAATTTTGATATGCTTAAGATTGAGTGATTAAAACAAAAAATAGAAAAAAAAATAAGTCCGCCTTTCAAAGCTGTATATGCTGCAGAAAAATTATTAAGAGATAAATAAGATAAGCGAAATATTAAGGATTGTAGTTGGTACCTTTGCGAGTACGGTATGATGCGAGTCTGGTATTACATTGCAGCAATATCTTAGATGAAGCATTACAGAAGAATTATCTTATAATCAAAAGAAAAGAAATGAGATTGTTTTGTTTTATGAACATATCTAGCTAGTTTTGTTGCTATATCCTAAGCATAATTAATAAACGTTAATATTTTTTTCGGGATGTTTTTTTTTTTGCTTTCTGATTTTCACATGTAGAATAACGGGTTTTCTTGTTATACTTTGACATATGTTTAGTTTTCAGGCCATTGTTCCACACTTTTCCCGTAAGGATTTGAACATTTCTGTCAAAATTAATTATCTTAAAAGAGTTTGTGGTTCCAGGGTCCTCATTGAACATCCTATAGTTGGAAATTCTTAAAATTCAAAAAATAAAAATTTGCCAAAAAAAATCAACATTTGCAAAATCTAAAAACGAGCCATGTTCTAACCAGAATATTTCAAGTTAACATACATTTTCAGAATCAGATGAACCGGCCTCTATGCCCAAAGAGGAACAACAGTGCAAAGTATGTATGGAAGATTTCACAGACGGAGAAAACCTAAGGACACTTCCCTGTATGCACAGATACCACCAGTACTGTATTGACCATTGGATACGGGTAGGTGTACAGGCGCGGATCCAGCAAATATTGAACCTGGGGGCGCAACTGTATAAATTATCAGGCTGAACAGGGGGGCGCAAATTTATGTTTTTGTCTTACATATAAGGGCGAACAGCGGGGGGGGGGCGTGCGCCGGGTGATTTATATGGTTATTCCGCGCCTGGTGTAGATAGGTATAGTGAAATGATTTGGAAAGTAAATATATGAATGTAAAACTTATATATATTTAATAACAATACGTTTGATTTGTGTATGAATGCTTGTTATTTATGACATATCGCAAGAGAGATATCGTTTCCAGTACGCAATAATTCTTATAGGAGCATGCCGTTTGTCTGAAAACTAAGAACGAAACTAAAAATAAATATATCCGTTGGAAAAAGATAATTTTATCTAGGTCCCTGAAATTAGTTTCATATAACATTAGCTTTGTCTGAAATTATGATATGACACAAAGTTATAAGAATATAATAGTGTTAAATCTGATCAACCCTTTCAATTCAGAGCAATGCACTGTGTCCAATCTGCAGAATCAATATCGTGGAGGCCCTCAACAAGAACATTGATATCATTACTGAGTGAATAATTATAACATTTATTTCGGAACATAATGTTATAAAACAGATAAAACAAGACAATGCAGTTAAATTGTATCATAAATGTACTTCAAATGCTATTCTGACATGGCAAAAGAGTTGTTTAAGAGTGAATATTAAGCAATTTGTCTAGAGCATACACTATCACATAGTGTTCTTAAATTGCTTGGTTATAAATGTATCATAGTGCCACTATTGGCTCAACAAAATATGTTCTCTTATGATAAGGATAATGAGCATGTTTGAAATTAGTGAAGTATAACAATTTATGCGGTGTAAAATATTGTAAATATGTTATCCTAGTGTTATATATTATATAATATTCATAATATATTAAGTCTTTATCTGATTTGTTAAAAGAAATTATATGCAACTTTTGTGCTTAAAGATTGTGATATTCTCACTAATTTTTAAGGCATGGCATAAACAAACCTTTTTTTAATGATGGAATCGGTTGAAATGGCGTCGTTAAAAAGTATAAGATTCACTTAACGTTTTATAATTTATGATTATGTGATAATCAATTATATTAATTATATTGATAACTTACTGATAAAAAGCAGTCTATTTACTTCTATTTCTATTTTACTTTAAATCCCTTTTTTTCGTGATGAAATCGAAACACGAAATAATAAAAGAAAAATCATTTCATGGATCTCAAAACATCATTAACAATTAAGTGTACTCGTGCTTTTGACTATTTTGTTCATCCTACCGTGCGGGGAATTGTAAATCTAGGCCATTAGGTTTAAGAGAGAAACATGTTTTTTTCTTTGTTCTATATGAGTAAAACATTGAGAAAATATGAAAGAATATGCTTATATGCTTTAAGCTTCACACATTTCAAGTAATTAAAACCACCAACGTTTTTACACCAGTACAATGACACAGAAACGAATGAATGTTAGGTATTTCAATTTATGATTAAAATAGATGCACTTGCAATCCGTGTTTAAGAAGGTATGTGCTCTGGTCGCAAAAATCGTAATGATTGCATAGATGAAGATTTGAATTTTCAAAGTTAATCAAAATCGCTACGACTTCATATTTTTACTTAATTAGTCCTTTAAATTGTAAAAGACGTCAATAACCATTTTTTTATAATTATTGAAAGGCATTTTGAAATATGATAACTTTGTAGAAAAATGGAATCCTATGTATGTTTGCTTGGCCAGCTCTTAAAATGTTTCTCACATATTCATTTTCTGATGTCAAATAAAGTTCAACTAAATATGGACCCCTAAGGAAGAATAAATTTTTTTTTTTCGAATCAAATGATAAAAAATATATGTAATGATATATACCATATAATTAATGGATGACAAGGACAACAATATACTGTTTGGTTTACTGGAAGGAAAATCGTCTTTCCCAAGAAAAACGTGCTGAAATAAAATGTTTACATGCTTTGAAGAGTATTTAGGAGCAATTAATCAAACTGTAAATATGCCAATTCCTTGAGATGTGTTTTCCAGGTTTAAACTAAATTGCAATCGTCTAATAAGCTATATAAACCTATACAAATTGCAATTGTCTAATTAACCATACACAACTATACAAAAGGTGTATTTTTCTATATCAAGCTTGCTAGAAAAAGTAAAAAGGCCTAGATGGCTTGGATAAAAAGAAAAAAAACTTTTCGCAAAATATCAATGTTCAATAAACATAAATTGTGTTGTTCTTTGTAATTGTTATGATATTTCAAGTTCATTTTACAACCTTTTGAAAATGATGTCGAAGGTGCCTTTCACAATTGACTATTTTTACATATAACATCCTGTCCATATAATAAGAGGTATACAATAGCTTGCGTTCTTTTTGTTTTAAAACGTTTTTCAATCATGAAGGAACAGTGTCTACAATGAGTAAAAATATGATAATTTACAAGATTCCTTTATTAATTTTTCTATCAAGCATTAAGAACAAACATGAAAATGAATATACAAACACAAATTTGGTTGTTATTCAAAAGTAAAATGGTAAATGTAATGCAAATGCAGTTCATATTTATATATGATTTATTCTACATTTGAGTAAATATATGAAAATAATACATTTTCATTCGATTAAAAAGCCTTAAAAATAAACATTTTTGCTTGCACAATCACGATCTATATACATTGTCAATAATTTATACAATCATGGGAGCTCTATTTCATTATTTGAGCAAAGGGAATATAAAAAAAAAGTATCATTTTAACCATATGCTACGTTATCAACTATTATCCTTTTATGTTTTATAATCTGAACACTATAATTTTAAAAATATTTCCCTTTTAAAGATAGTATTTGCCATTACGTATGGAATATAACAACAGAGGAAAGAGTTAATTCTTTTGAACTAAGATGAGAATAAAAGATAAAATATACATATTATTTGATTTAAAACCAAAGAACAAAATATTGAAAAGTAAATTATAAGTTAATGCGAAAAAATTTTAAACAGTGTTTGCTTTGAAACAATCACATTTTTTCACGTTTCTAGATGTCTCATAGGATATGAATAACCGTATAAAACATTCAAAGTCACCAAATCATCTTGTCCAACTCGTTAAAATGAATTAAAAACAAGAACTAACAATATAAGCAATATGCATGATATATAAAAGATAATTGGTACTCAATGTTATAATAGAAAATTGCTTATATATTACTATTTTAAAAATAAATCGTATTATCGATTTGGGCAATGCATTATATATTTTCATGGTGATAAACCAATGAATTATCATTTTGATAATACACATGTAATATGATATAGAAAAGTTTGAAGAATGTAAAATATTTTTGCTCGTTCTATATATAATAGAAAATCTGAATCACAATCATTTGTTTTTATAAGAAGTTATTGTAAATTTTTGAATAAAATATTGTGATTGAATTTTTAAACTTTAATTAAATATCATAATGAATTTTCCCCTTAAAACAATAATATACGCATTAGTCCAGTGGTCGTTGTCGCAGTTTCATTTCGGACTTTTTGAGATTGTCGCCTCCACGCCATTTGTTCCAAATTATGCCTTTTCCACGCTTTTCCTGTGCCATGTAGTAAGGACCATTCAAATTTGCAATGGGCAATGGACTGTGTTCGCGAAAAAACCAAAACCCGCAAGAAAATATTGCTGCGACATTGATATTATCATCTTTATCGTTATCTCTGTCACGAGTGGAAAATTGTTGGTGATTCTGAGATGCAAGAGAATCGCCAGCACTACCGCTTGGTCCATTCACGTACAGCTGAAAATGATTTTCCTCAGACAAAACATAAAACTGTTTGTATAATTGATACCGTGTTTCTTCATCCCAGTCTTCAAGTTGAACAAGAAGTTCGTTGCGCCTAAGCCGTGTCAAAGCATGAATGTGTTTATTACCGAGCCAATGTTCACCGTTTAGATCACCAAAGCCTTCGCGATATTCATCCCAAGTTCGATTAAAATTCACAGAGCCATCTTGGCGGCGCTGAAATAATGTCCAACCACCTCCGCGTGATATCATGTCACAGTAAACGTCCACAGGTTCGTTCTTGAGCGGATAAATGGTATATACACCACTGTTTCTCTCTCCGGCTTCTAGCAAATCAAAGCAGTCCTTTGGCCAACTTCGTTCGTCACAATCGGGATAATTCACATTTTGAGTCACCGCTCCTGGCGAGTTACTACAAGAGCGGGCGACATTCGCGAGTTCCTCTAATATGTCGCCGTTATTTTTGTTGATCATGTCGAGAAAACATTGGGCATCGTTTACTTGACACGTGTGCATAGACGTATGTTGTGCGCATGGTATTTCGCTCAGAATGAATGCAATCAAAATCGTCGCAATTAAGTTGAACATGGTTGTTTTTGTTATTTCGTTTCTACCAGCTAAAGTATTCCTAAAATATAATAGCACATATTGTTTTATGACATAAGAATTCTTATCATTCAGCTATCATTCAACTTATATTTATTATGCCTCATAATTCAACATTGATATGATACATGTGGTTATTTAAGCATAGCTTGGGATATCATAGATAGTTTATATAGCTATAGATTGTATATGTAAAAACAATACCTGTTTATAGTGTCCTTCAAACGAATCCACAACGAATTGTATTAATGATTTATCATCAAACGTCAAAACATATATATTTCAAGCTATTTTCTCCGTTTTCCTGGTGTTGGTAAAAAAATATATTTGGTCGAATGACTGTCTTCATTTTAAATGCAACAACATCGTATTTCCGATCATAAGGTGCATGGATATCATGCAAAAGATAGTTAAATACATATAGGGATAAATCACTCTGCACAATAAGACTATATTTAACACTAGCCTATTTATGTTATTCTTTGTTTAAACCTTTCTTAATCCTTCTTAATTTAGAAGAGCATCACACGAGATGTTCCCCAAAGCGGTGCTCTCAACTAAATTCCAATCATCCTGAAAATATTGATCAAATACTTAATAATTTTGTTGTCATGGGTTAGTCAGATATGCAATTTTTGCGTCGAAGAGAGTAGGCGACTCGATGAGACTTGGACACCGCAGCACTGCGACATCACTTGCGACGCGATCGCCTAAGGTCTGCAATCGTCGTCGACTCAGTCTCATGCGATCAAACATGTTGGATCGCAAGCGTCGGCGTCGCAAGCACAACAAAGGGAATCAACGCTACGCACAATAATTTTAATAATTTTATCATTTAACTTTATCTTTAACTTTATTAACTTTATCATTTAACTAAACTTTAAGTCCATAAATGTATGTTATGACAATTTTATGAAACAAATTCAAAATGTGTAATCATCGTAATGATTGAAATGCTAATAATCTAATTGATACTTGATAACTGGGGTGAGGAGAGATCAAATTTTAATTATGTATTTAATCAATATAACAAAAGCTACCACAACTAACATATTTAATTGTATTATATTGGCAAAATATAATTTTGACGTGTAAATTAGCAGACGTGTATTTTTTTCTCAAACCAAAGATCCAAGATCTATTACCCTCCACAATATTCACATGCATTAGTTTTATGAACCTTGGTAGATATTTGTGAAAATAAATCTCGGATCGAATATGTGCCAGACTCTTTAGTGAATATAATACAGTTGTTCGTTCGTGCAAAAGGTATTCTTTCCCCACAAAGCATGCTTTAAAGAATATCAACTAATTAAAATGATCTTCCTTAAGAATGTTTTTATAAATTTGACAGACAAAACTATTAGGACTTCCAGTTTGTCAACGTAATTTGGCCTGTCCTTATTTGATTCGGTAATATAAGATGTAGCAAATTGTTATTCTCACCGTGGTGACGCTTACTTCCTGTTAGGAAAAAATCTGATAACGTCATAAAGACTCCGTTTAGTAATATTCAACATAATTCTAAATTGCACATTTATTTATTTATTCAGATCAACAAAATATTTATTACCAAAGAACATATACCAGACAAACATATAGTCAAAAGTACGTAAACGATTTGCGACTGTCTGCAACTGAATGCAAATGCTTGCGACCAGAGTTGGTGATTAAAAATCGTATGTTGAATATATACTATACATCCTCTTTCTCTTACGACCAGGGGTGCGATGCTGCAAATATATGCCTTTACTCCTGTTCCAACTTACAGAAAAAAAACAATTGGTTATCTATCATCCTTTACCGGAAACCTTATTTCGCATACCTATCAATGTGTTTTAAGCTTTTTTACAAATAAAAATGTTCATGGACAACATGGACAGTACATTTGAAACATTGAAAATCATTCTGTAAATATGTAAGCAACTTTATGACCACAGAGATAAAATAATCCCTTGAAATTCTGGGGAAAATATAATGTTACAATTTTACTATATATATATATGCTTCTTAGAAGTAGAATTATGGTTCGACGTACACATTGTAAAATAAAAGCATAATACTTTTGTTACGGTATTGTTGTATTTTGTGTTGATGTTGTGTTGATGTATTATTTGTCTATATCAAACCAAAACCCATTTTTCAAATTTTTAATAAGCTTATCTAGCTTCATCTTTGAAAGTAAAAATTATAATATATTAGTAATATCTTATTCTTAGAGGTGTGAATGGAATCCCTAGCCTTTACAGATATCGAACAACAAGGGGATTAAACGTTTTTGTCAGATGGTTTTTGCAATATAAGGAAATGTAACTGGATGCATATTCATGTTTTTAATAAATGTATTGAATGAAAAGCTTCCCATGGTAAATTCAATAAACGTTTTTTTTATCACCGGGTGATTAATTGCACATTATAATTTCACAGGATATAAGATACCGAGGACAGTGGTATACAATTGTAGATATATTTTAACCAAGACTTTGCTTCATATTTTGTATGTTTATTAGTTATATAAATATGTAAGGAGCAAAGTCATTGAGGAAAGTTAATGCTTTTAGAGCTTAATATTTAATTCAAGCGGTTGAACTATCACATTGCCAAAGCGATATTTTATTCTGTTGATCAGGTTGCTTTGAATTCGGGTTTTGAATCATACATAATGTAACTTGTATCTACACTTTTTCATAGCTATCAAGAGAGTTTTGCATGTATGCCATACATTAACTCTTATGAATATATGTAAATGTACGTTTAATATTATTACACTTATAGCCAGGAGTTATTGTTTAATTTTAATATGAATATTTTTTTGAGATCGAGTACCCAAAAAATAAGATATTTACAAATCATTCTGTGCACAAACATCTAGATATCTATGACGCAAAACCAGAGAACAAGGAAAGCATTAATAACAGGTTGAAATGTTGTGTTATAAGCAGACTGTATCGGATTAACCAGGGTTTGGTTTTCATTGCACAACTGAAATGGAAACTCATCTGACATCTTCCAAGAAACCCACTTTAAATCGAGATTAACAGTGCATTAAAAGTGCAATACGAACCTCAATAATGAAAAACACTTGTGGTCTAACAGTTTTATTTCTAACATAATATTTGTGTTCAAGATGTTGTATAATAAATGGCTAAGCAATTGAAAAAACATAAAAATATTGTTGAAAATGGTGTGTTAGCAGGCTGCGAGTGAAATAAATTATTTTATCGAGAAATAATGGTTATTAATTTTTTTGAATCGACAAACTTGGAAACGATTTTATGTCATATATACGTGACAATACTTTGAAACATATTCTAAAATAGATCTTTTTTATACCGTAAGATTATATGATAACTTATATATCAATCAAAAGTATAAGCAAGCTCTGATACGTTTCCTCAATGGGATAAACGTTATACAAATCGTCGTTTATTTTTTAAAGTTTTTGCGTTACCCACAACAAAAATAGACAAATAAACCCTTCTGTTATTAAGGTAAGTTCGCCAACACCTTGAATACCTACATTTTATCAATCTCAATCCCCATTCACGCCAACTGCTATTGCGTTGACCTATTTGAAAATAAAACGTCAACAAAAATGGCATTCACATATCGAAGCTTTTCATACCAGCAGAAATAAACACTTTTTAAACCCCCTCTATTAACAGTGCTAGCCCGTACACGCAGATATATTGCGGCGCAACATTTCTACAAAGAAATGGGTTCACTTAACAATTTTTTTTTCTTTAAATTTGATGATTAGATATATAAACAGTAGATGTTGGCTATTTTGGAACTATATAAGTTTGAGTCAATGTTTAAGTTCAGCACTGTTAATACCTATTGATATACATATAATTTCTGAAAGTCTGCTTACTTAAAAAGCATATAAGTTATATAGGGTTTAATGACACTAAACATTTACCCCTTGCAAATGCTGTTTCATATTGATTAACACATGCGGTGTCGTTTCACATACCGTTTGAAGATAAAAATCAGATACTGCTAAGGACGTAGGTTGCACACATACCTACATATTAATAGCATATGACAAGAATAATGGAAATATTGCAGTGATGTCTTATCACGAATTATTATTTTTTGTTCTTTGTGTGAATAAAACTGAAGGGGTGACGAGATGGTATTTAATGAAATGCATTATTTCCTTAAACCTAAAGTAGTCATCATAAATTTCACAAAACATGCAACAGCGACCTGTAATTGGGTAATATATTTCAAGGGGTACAATAATATGTTTGTAAAAATGAGTTGCGGTCTGATAACTTTGTTGTTCAGACATATATTCATGATCGACAATTGTTATGATTATTGAAACGATAACGATGCAGAAAGTAGCAGTAAATGGTCATTAATTATGTGTTGTGAGTGAATTTGTGAGTGAAGTAATTTTATTTACCCAAAAGTGAATGTAAAATATTAAATCGACGAATCACGGATAATTAGAACCTAATGTCCGCCCGAAAATTATTGTCTGTTAAAGGCCCTTCGGTCACCTTCAAAGTCAACACAGAATAGAGATTTGTCCTTCTGCCATATCATCATCATTCATCATGGCTCATATGAGTTGCTTTGAACCCATTTGTGAAGTGGTGATTGTTTTGAAAAACGGTTAGTTGCTACAAGACCACATACAGAGTTTAACTTCATGATATATACCAAATATATCACTTGCGGTCTTAATACATTAGTTTTTCATCATGGTCACGTTATTGAGATGTAAATGTGTTTTATATAAGAAATATAAACGAGTATTTCTTCTGGCAAAATTGTTTTAAAGCGCAGCTGTATCGCCATCGTAGCTATGCACAACACAGTGGACACCAGGATGCGTTGTGGCGCCCGATACCCATGTAGATTGCGCAACCGAGGGCGACAAATGTGAGCACGAATAATATGGCACCTACAGTACCCATGCTGAAATAACAAAATAGAAATGATAATGAAATATTTGCAGTTTTTCGTGTTTTCAATGCTTTGTGATTAGTTTGAAAGGTTTAATTATAATATGAACAATGTTTAAGTTGTTATTAAGTATTAAGTTGCATATTAAGTGTTATAAAATTGTAATCTATTTTTTTTTCAAAGGCAAAATTTATGATTTGACGATGACTACATACTTAATGTTTAATATAATAACGTAGTTATTGCATGCAAATTCGTTTAAAATACTAGTAAACATGGAATTGTTTCGCCTTTGAATATCCATATGACAAGAAATCAATTAAAATAGAGGCAATCCATGATATTAACTATTCATTGATTAAAAAAAATCTTATGCAATAATTCATTGTATCTGAACCCTTACTTGGGGATCAGCATAATTGCAGCATTAGCTAGCATTAGCAGACAAAATGCATGGGCGCACACTATAGGTTACAACATATTTATAATGATATTGAACTAATAAATTTCATATACAAAGCCATAAGATAGTTTTATCCTTACTCGAGAGTCACCATCATTTCAGCACGCATAAAGGGACAAAATGCAAGGGTGCACAATGCCATACAAGAAGTGCTCGTTGCATCTTTCTCATCATTGCTCATTTTGCAATCACAGCGAGCCATATCTGCCGAGAAACAAACGTACTCTCAGGAAATATTATTAAGAAGTGTGTTTGAAAGAAAACGATATGATTGGATTTTTTGTAGATGATATTTGCGTCATAGCGTCATAATTAATATGCAAATGCAAGCGGTTAAAGGATGAAGTTATCATTTTCCCATCAATTTCGTATATATAAGGAGAATCTTCAATGATTTTCACGGGTTCTTGCACTTGAAAATTTTATTTGACCCACTTCTAAGGCCTATTTCCTCATATGAAGCTTCTTGATCCAATGGTGTGTGTCTACAAAAATGACTTAATTGTTGTGTCTAGTGTTGTAGGGCTAGTCGTCAGGAACATTTTGGTGTGTGAGTTGAGGGATGGGACTTGATTATTGATAATTACGTTTATTGATAACATTATAATGCCATTTTTATCTATAAAACTTTAGTTTAAATAAATGTCAGACAAAAAAAAGTATTTGATTGGGAATATAATTTACATATTTAATGTTGTTTCAATAAAACCCATGAAAAATAGAAAGTATTATCGTATTAATTCTTATTTACAAAAATATCATATGTTCCTTCTCAAACACAGCATACATTTTCATGAACCTCTTTTTTTTGCATTCCATAAGTTAACGTGTAAACGCTCCTTATTCAACACATGATTTTCATATAAGTAGAATCACCCACACAAAAAGGGGCGACGTATTTCTTACAACAGCTTTTGTCTGAAATAGACCCCGCTCTTAACAAACAAGAAAGGCACACCATAAGTGAAAAAATATCAAACCATGTTTTCGTTTTTTTATTGTTTCGGCTACATTTTAGTTAAAAACTGTGATGACATCAGTTGAAGAAAATAATACTTTCTCAGAATGTGAACTTTTCAACCTTTATATATAACACGGTTAACAGCAAGAAACACAATTGGTAATAAGACATCACTGCAACTTATTAATTCGTTCTTGTTGAATGTAATTGATAGGAAGGGAATATGTGTAACCCACTTCCTTAAGAAAACAACGGGGAATGCGTTAATCACTATTTAAAAAAGTAGTGTTGGTATACCGGAAGAGGCAAAGTTTGAGATATTCAATGCCTATTTCATTACATCCAGCGACCGCTAACCGAACATTTTGTCCAGTGTTGAAATAAGCTGAGTACTTTCCTATGGATTCACTCTTAACTACACATAAACTGTTGTTACTGAAATTGCTCTATTGTCTCTTATGGTGAATGCATCATTGCACTGATGATGGCTATACATTCCTCGTAAATAATTCGATATGTAAGTGTGAATTCAGCCAGGGTTTTTAAAATGTCAATGATAAAATAGTATATAAAACCTAAATACAAGACTTGAAATTACAAAATTTTATATATATTAGTAACACATTATGGCCTTTTCATATATCAGGTATCGACCTTGTTCTGATACTGGATACATCAGCTGAAATATAATTAAACCGCATAACATATATGTGTCTTTTTGTCATTTAAACACTAGGTTTTCAAAAAACAAAAAATGACGTGGTTGAAAGTATCATCATTTATTACAATTCTAATTTTATTTTTCTTCGTTTAATATTTAATTTGTCTCGGTATTTTTTTTCAATACTCTTTTAAACTGCGAAAATAAAATTTTCAATGAATTTATGTATATTCTGTGTAACTTTAAGTTATTAAACCTTTTGTCATAATTCCTTTTAATGTAAATATGTGTTTCAAACTAAAATTATTAGACCACAACTTTACGTTCGCAATTAATTCAAACTACACTATCAATCTGATTATAAAGTCGCTTTACTAGAAAATGTCAAATGTTTTCTATTTCAGTTGCGCAATAAAATGCAACACATAATAAATATAACACTGGCAGCCAATTGAACTTCATGTAGCCGAACACTGTAACCTGTGTCTGTTTTTATTAGTGTATTTTCATTGTTTTGCGTCATAGATATCTAGTTGTACAAATTATACCTTATAAACGGTTCGGTTTTGGATACACCTACAAAAACGAATTATTCACATTTAGGTGCGACGATAGCTCAGAGTGAAACATTCATTGATAAAAAACGGTTGTAGATATATTTATCAGCGTTTAGCAATACATTGCTTGCATGAAAATGTTCTGTATTATTTAGAATACATGCAGAATAATCAAGTAACATTACATATGTTTCGAAATCTGATTTGAAGCAATATGATCGATAATAAAATAAGCCCGCTATGTCAATGCTATGCAATAGTACAATAAATAACATTTATACTACGGCTCTAGATATACTATTTTTACGCAGTCACTTTGCCCCTTTACGTATTTAATTACTAAAAGCAAATAAAATAATATAAGATAATGTCGTGATTAAACAAATTAATGGTCTTATCTTGTATCCTGTGAAGTCATAAAGTATAAAATTGCCCCTTTATAAATCAAATTTCATTTATTAAATTTTGCAAAGCAAGCCATAATTCACTACAATTAACATGATATGCCATTTTATAAAATTAATCTTAGCGCAATACCACAAAACATGCTCTTATTACCATTTAAAAAGTTGTATATTCAGGATGAAAACATGAATATGTTTCGAGTTACATTTTCTTATATTATTAAAGATCATTTGAAAAAAATTAGAACCATTGCTGTTTGATTTCAGTAACCAGTAGGGCTCAAACACCTAAATCAAATTTAACATAATATTCCAATATCATAACTACTGTTAGATATAATTATTTAATATACAAATTTTGGATATAACAGAAGCCAAACTTCATATAGTCGTTTCGATTGTATATAATCAAATAATACCACACACCCCAACTACGATAAAAAAACGTTTGTTTAAAAACGACATTTTTAACTTCAAGGTTCACATCACCGTTAAGTAAGAAAACAAGAAAGGTTTAATGTGTTTTGCATAATATTTTTCATATAATTTGAACAATGAACAACAATAGACAGACTATGATACTGACCGACATTACTTAAAATATAATTGCTATTTGTGTTTTTTTACAGCCGCATTGTATATGATAAAATAATGTTATCAGTTTGTAGAAATATATCCCTGGTTACAAAGTGTTTTACATATTTACAGAGATACTGTAAACGTTTTTAATTTGCAAGAAATAAAACGGAAACTTTCTTTTGTTAAAAAGAAATGTTGGAAATATGTGAAAATGGCCGAATTTAGGTTTCGAAGGATGGTGTAAGAATAGTCCATTTTTTTCTGTAGGTTGGTTGCATGCATGTAAAAATGGAGAATAATCCAAAAAATGTCTTCATGAATAGCAACATTAATAAAAGAGTGTTTTCAACACATATGACAACTACGGAGTCTATGAATTGAAATGATATATATGATATTACCCTAAACTTAATATAAATGTGTTCTATTCATCAATAATAACTCAATAATAACTAATAACAAGCTAGCCCGCGTAATAACTAGCCCGTATAATAACTAATAACTAATAACAAGCTAGCCCGCGTTTATATTAAGGCGCCTTTTGCATCAAATCCATAGACTTTATGATCAGTATTACCAAAGGGTTGCATTTATAATGATGACACTTATTTTAACAGACAATATTTAGTCAACGCAACACTGAGTACGGAGGAAACGGCTTAAATATAAACACTCGATTTGTTGCAGCTTGAGGATAAATCTTCTATACAAGACTATTGTGGACTATTGTGGACTATTGTTGATTTAATGTTAACAGGTATATCTTATTAATGTTTAATCATTAGCTATATAAATTTTCGATGATATATGTTGTAATAATAATGATAATGATAATATCAATATAAATAATAATAATGATTATAATAATAATCCACAGTCAATGACTACAATTAAAAGGTAAATTGGTAATTCGTGCATTCTTGTGGTCACCTGTTTAACGGGATGTTTGATGCATTTCAATCATTTAGAACACATTTATATAATTTGAAAGATTAATGGAAATAAATGAATAATTATGAATATATGGTAAATGTAACATGAATATTGTTTAGTAATAAAATTATAGGGTAACATAGCTTGTTATTATAGAAATTGCAAGGCCAGCCATGTTCAACTTTATTTTGAAGATCATTATCTTGTCCAATCTGTGCAAAATATCAATTGCACAAACGACGTCCATGCAGATATGCCAAATGAACGACGTCCAATGTTTTCTTGACTCAATTATCAAAAACAACGACGACATATTAGTAGAACTGACAAACAAAATAGACAATGTTGCACGCGAATGCAGTAGCTCATCGGGGACTTGTAATGTGAACTATCCCGATTGTGAAACAGCCTGTTGGCCAAAGGACTGTTTCGATTTGCAGCAAGCCGGACAGAAAAACAGTGGTGTCTATACCTTATATCCGTTTCAAAATGAGCCCGTTGACGTGTATTGTGACATGTTTACCCGTGGAGGTGGCTGGACATCATTTCAGCGCCGCCAAGATGGCTCAGTGAATTTTAATCGCTCTTGGGTTGACTATCGAGAAGGATTCGGCAATATTGATGGTGAACATTGGCTTGGCAATAAGAACATTCATGCCTTGACAAGGATGAGGCGATCCGAATTACTTGTTCAACTTGAAGACTGGGAAGAAGGAACACGGTATCAAGTATACAATGAGTTTTCTGTTTTGTCCGAGGAAAATCGATTTCAATTGATATTAGACGATAATTCAGGCAGCGCCAAAGACGCACTTCAGTATCAGAATTACGACTTTTTTTCTACTTTTGACAGAGATAATGATAATCAAGATGAGATGAATATCGCCGCAAATTATTCCTTCGGGTTTTGGTTTGATCGGCAAGGCCGTCATTCTTTCGCAAATTTGAATGGTCCTTACCAGTTTTCACATTCGATTGAACATCTTGGTAACGGCATTATCTGGAACGAATTTCGCGGATATGATTACAGTCTCAAAAAGACTGAGATGAAAGTTAGAGCAAGACCACTGGACTAATTTGTGAAGGTTATTGAAAGTAAGAGCACTACCGCTGGGCTAATTTGTGAATGTGATTGAAAGTTAGAGCAAGACCGCTGGGTTAATTTGTGAATGTAATTGTTCGATTTGATTTACTGTTCAAATTTCATTATAAATGTATATGAGTGATTCGTATATTTTTCATACATAAAATTTTGTTAAAGAGTTGATAAGATTCCAAAGTACAATTTACTATTATTCCCCTATACAATAATAAGCTTGGTACTGTGATCTTGCAGCAACTAAAGTACATGTCAAAATCCATTATGACACAACGAATGATGGTAGAGAGTCCATGGTATTATATACAATATATATTAGTGCACATGAATTTTGATATACATTTGACCTTCTTGAAATATAGATAGATATTGATTAGTTATTTATGATTTAATTAAAAAAAAACATTATCATATATAGGTGATGTGCAAATTTACTGTATTTGTCTCCTTAAAATTTAAAACAACTTAAATATACATGGTATGTCGTATAACATACACAGTGGAAAATACGATCTTAAAAATGGAAGCAACTTAATAACTGATGATATTAAGCTTTTCAAATTTAACGAAAAAAAATAGTGATCAACTTGCAAATGACTGAATGATAGAATTTGAGTTTATTTAAGTTTATTTCAATATAACATAGAGCATCAGTGCTGGTATAAATCCTTCATATGATGAGTAACATACTGCTTAAGATTGTACACTAAATATTTGTATAAAACATGTGTTATTCTATAATATTGACTTTCAAAACGTGATAAGTGTTAAATCACTCTTATTCCATGTATGAAGCATTAACTGTTTTTCGCAAATAACTAATAAATGTATATTTAAAAGATGGTGGATGAAATTTGTTTATGTTTATACCCTTTTTGATGTAACAAGTGGTTTTGGAAATAAATGGAATTTACAAATAAGAAATGTTGATGTGTAATTCTAGAATATTCACTTTCAAAATGTGATAACTGTTAAATCACTCTTATTCCATGTATGAAGCATTAACCATTTTTCGCAAATAGCTGATAAATATATATTCAAAAGATGGTGGATGAAATTTGTTTATTTTATACCCTTTTATGATGTAACAAGTGGTTTTGGAATTAAGTGATATTTACTAATAAGTAATGTTGATGTGTTATACTAGAATGTTGACTTTCAAAATGTGATAACTGTTTAATCACTCTTATTCAATGTATGAAGCATTAACCATTTTTCGCAAATAACTAATAAATATATATTTAATTTTGATTTGGTTTTGGTGTTTAGCTTGCTCTATATACAACTGGGCTGTTTTTCAAACATATTTTTGCATAAAATACAGTTAACAATAGTCTTTATATAGAGTGCAGTATAATAATATGATTACATGTGATTTTTTATATTCATTTTTTTTCAGTTAACAGATTAATCTAATATGAAAATGTATTTCACGTAATAAATATGTAAATAGAGTATTAGCTTTTATTCTTGCTTTAAAGGAGGTTACTTTTACCTCAATTTGTTTTACGAAGTACAACAAATTTGTATTAATGTGTTAGTTATCATTTTTCCCTAATTTGGTGCACAGTCCATAATGATTGATCGGAGTCAATCCTAAAGTGTTCTCAAAAAATAATGTCCTTGTTTAGAACGGTCATGCCGTTGTTTTGTTAGATCATCATTTTGGCAAAATCATACATTTTCCGATTATTCAACATTGAAATTATATTTTTAAATGACACATTCTACTAACAAAAACAAACTACTCAAAGTAATAAGATATTCATTTAATTAAGTCAATGCTAAGATAAGAAAATATTCAGCAACAAATATAAAGACAATAATATCTATGAAACAAATAAATATATAGCCAATCGCAGTTCCAACGGTGACGAATAAACGGAATTATTTTTTTTCTCAGTGTTTTTGTTAGGTAGCTCTATGTCAGAACATTCCAGCTATTTTACAGATGGTGTTTTATTATTTGAAGATATTCCAATGCCTTATAATCATACATTTCAATTACGACAATGATATCATTACCTGCTCCCTTTTTGTATAACAAATGATTCTTACGAAGATATGATTTTGTTCGAAAAAGCCTAAATTTATTATATAATAATTAATTTTTAAATTCATTTCAAAAATCATGATTGCCAAAATAGGTAAAACAACTCTCAAGACAAGTATATGACATATCGATTTTATAAACAAACCAGAACAAAATATTATCATGCACACAGTACTTTGAAGAGATTGTACATCTATTATTTTCAAGTGTTATGCACGAATGATGAAGATGATCATCACTTAGCTGTGTTAACTAGATTAAGTATGTTTAAGTATAATCAACTCAAGCTAATACAAGTATAAATGAAACTTTGGAAGCTTATTTTACCAAATTCATATTATTGATGTTGCATCGGTGCGCACTAATTTACTATGGTTGATTTGAAAAATAATGACATATCAACAAAAATCTTATGTATACGAATATATATTTTTTGTGAAATACATATTAAAAAGAAAAAGAAATGTTACAATTGTGTCTGTTGAAATGCCTAACATTTCACTGCACTAGCGAATTATACATAACAATATGAAAAGCACATTTTCCTAAATATGTAATCTATGCAATTGACATTTATTTTTCAATAAAATGCGCTCATTCATCTTTGAATATAGACAAAGTTAGAGTCACTATATACAGCCGCAGTGTATGTGTATATGAAATATATATATGTGAGTATTTATATAAGATTAGAATACATTTATGTTAGAACAAAGTAGCGGTATGCAACTGTGTGAATTTTTTGACATACCAAGCATTTTATATATCTTGTTTTAAGTAAATACAATAATATAAACAATACCATATTATATGCCCTATGTAATCAACCTTTTGGTTTGATAAAATGGGATCATTCATGCATTTTCTTTTTACATTAAGCAAATATAAGACATCTGAATACGGACACGAAAAATTTTCCTCAATTATGACATCATGCAAAACTCATTACCGACTGACTTGATTAAGTAATATTTTGTAGCTTTTCATGAGGACATGATTCACGTAGAAATCATCAAATCTGTATTATTTCACTGTCATATATCCTGATTGTGTCTGACATCTGAGCTAATTATGATTTAAGTGAATGACTGACGTCATGTATTTGCACTATTTACTTTCCTATATATATTAATTTATGATTAATTCAATCGCGTCTTTCTTTATTTAAAAAAAAATGTTTAGATTAAGTAATATATTTTGTTCTACCGAGAACTTATATATCAGTGCAAAAAATATTAAGTAAAACTTAAGCCACACGCTTACAAGTACATGGTCCTTCTACACATGTAAGAATATCATTAGGCATACAACGGACTGCATTCCAATACAAAACCAGGGGTAAAATATAGCAGTTCCTGAAAAAGCTATAATGATACGAGCATTTTTTTCTTAAAAATATGTTTCTCGATCTGCTTCATACTAATCTATTATACTTTTTCATACTTTTTCATGATAAACATTTTACCAATATTAACTATTCAAAGTGAAATATAGACAAAATATGAGCTGTGTATTAATACGTTGTTGCATCATTGTTATTGTGAAACATAATAGGTTTTTCAGTGAATATACATTGTAACAGAAAAAACCTCGCTTATTATGATAATGCATTATTACGGCACAAAAATAACAAATCCAAATAAATTTGGTTATTTAATATTACTGGATTTGAGTGGCAAAATAGACATCATGACGGCATCATGACCACACAAAGCCACGATAACCTCGGTGTGTTTTTTCATACATTACCATTGGTTGTAATTACACTAGCCAACAGTCAATTTGTGACTGGGGAGAGATCATGTTTTTTAAGCTAATTTTGGGTCACTGATTACGAATCTGATGTCCAAAATGCCCTATCGGGTCTGATTTTTTTTCTATCGAGAGTTAAAATTTTTCGAATATTTCACGATTTTAAGGCGTTTCACGGGCTTTTTTCACCATAATTACACATTTTGAGCTTTCCGGATCGGTATTTAAATGGTTTGATCACATAGAGCAAACAAAATACAATATGTAGGGACACTTTATCATGAAATTCACTCACAAAATTGACCGTTTTAAACCAAAAATTGATGTTACATGAGCAAAAAAATCAAAATATTTGTTCTCCGTTCCTAGCGTCACATTTTATGTTGCAAAAAAGTATCATTGTATAAGCCATAAACCATCACATATTGAGCTTTGAATAGATACACTAAAATTCTAATATCCATCGAAATTTTCACTCTAGCCAACATTGACTCATTTCCCAAAAATTAAAATTTCGGTCATGGCCAATGAATATAACATATTGTTAAATACAAGTTTCAAAACTAAAAAGGGTATTTTAAATACACCTTAGATTATCAAAAAGGGAATAAATTCTTAAAACAATTTTGCTTTACTCATGTAAAAAACTTATTTTTTAAGAAACGTGTCATCTCTTAGGACTAGAAAGGCCGAACGGGCTGGTTTGATTAACTTATTAATATTTTTTTAAAATCTATCTATATACCACCTTAGTGAATTATAATCCCTGGTACCCTATGTGTCTAGAGTCTGAGCCACACTAATATAAACGAAAACTTTTTGTCATATCCCATAGGTGCTCAAAAATGATGATGCTTCAAAAATATCGGTTTCGTGCCTTTTTTTAAACGGATTTTGGTCCAAATAGTAAAATTCTAGATTCATTGTTCCATATAAATACAAATATAATTGACAAAATATTGTCATGCCTGAAATCATCAAAATATAAAGCGAGGCCCCGTTTTCACGAACTTAAAGACACAAAATGCCATTTTTTTTGCATAGAAAATTTGATAAACTGGTTTAATTGTATAATTTATATCTAAGACATTAGTTTGGAGATAATTCATGATGAACTATAATTTTCATGAAGTCATGATCATAGTTTCATAAGTTTGAAATATGAATAAACGTAAAATTCAACACAAAATGTACAAATTTTGGATATCGATTTTCTCAAAAACGTGACCCGATGGAGAAATTTTTTTTTTATATTCGGAATCAGCGACCCCGAATTTGTTAAAAAACACATAATGGTTTGCCAGTCACAAAAAAAAAGTTTCATTTTGTTGGCTAGTGTTATGTTTGAGGATTGTTTATGTGAATCATTTAAAGTTTATGGAACACATTAAATCGGCAGCGTCTTGATTTATTATAGTGTGTTTCATTTTTCTGGTAAATAAACAAGATCTGTTATACACAATGTTGTGTTTTTTTATATGTGTATCGATGATTTAAGTAATTGGAAGAAAGTTATATGAATTATGATGCCAAACAAACAAATGTTATGAGATCACAAATATAATTTTTATTGGTTATAAATCAAACTAATTTTTGACATACTGCACATAATCGAACCAGACTTGCTGTACCTTATTTAAAAACGTAAGAAAATTTGAATTTTCCAGATGTGTGTAAGCGACAAGATTTAGTTATAGTGGTGTTTATAATAATTTTGCTATACCTTATTTATAAACGAAGGAATTTTTTTTCCAAAGGCTTTTGATAGGATTGAGTGTGGCTTAAACAAATAACATTTTGAGTGCGGCTTAAACATTTTATATCATGTTCATGTTAGTGGGTTGAGAATTTGCTATTCACGATCTATTTAAATGTATAATAATCAGTACATTGTCGTATATTTTCTCTAAAACTGTTTCTAAACAGTTGACGATGAATCTCAAGCTAAGCACAATGTGTCGAAGCTAAGCTCAACACAGTGGGCAGAGGACACGGTTGTAGGGCAAAAGCCCCGTATGGCAAAAGCCCAATAGGGCAAAAGCCCCATAGGGCAGTAGCCCCGCGATTTTGGCAGCTAGGGCGAAAGTCCACCAATACTTTAACGAACATATGTTCATAGTTGATTAAACATATCGATGATATATTTTTATTCAAGCAATAAAATTCAAGTGGAACTATTCACAACACAGATATATGATCTCATTAAACGACCATGTTATCTAAATGATCGGATTAGCTAGATGCTTGTATGGAATTATCATTTACGCTATTGAATGCGACATAAACTCAGTAATTGCAATCAGCGATGCGAATTCAACATTTCTATGGCGCCTTTGTTTAATAAAAATAATCATTCAAGACCACAAAACAAAAGCTATTTGTGCTAACAGAAATAAAAATAATTTAATTGATTTTTGAAATCGCGGGGCTTTCGCCCTAGCTGCCAAATTCGCGGGGCATCTGCTCTACGGGGCTTTTGCCCGCGCACCAGAGGACACATATAGTACTTTTATCGAGGCAAAATTATGTAGAAAATATATCACTTGCAGCTTAAGTATATTACATTTTTATGATGTTCATGTTATTGAATAGCGAATGTGATTTATATAAAAATATTATAATCAGTACATTGTCGTGTTTCTTTTCTCAAACTGTTCTAAATCGACGATGTATCTCAGTCGAAGCTAAGCAAAACACAGCGGGTACCAGGACACATAAAGTGTTTTATCGAAGAAAAATAAATATATGCAAACAATATCACTTGCAGCTTAAATATATTACATGAATCTAACATTTATTTTTATCATGTTCACGTAATTGGGTTGTGAATGTGATTTTTACAAAATATATAAGACTCAAGACATTGTCGGATATCTTATCCGTATACTGTTCTAAACGGACGACGTACCTCAATCGACGCTATGCACAACACAGCGGGCAACAGGATATATAAATGTATACAATTTTATCGAAAATCAAATATGTACACAATATATCACATGCGGTATAAATATGTAATAAGAATTCATCATAGTCATGTTATTGAATTGCGAATGTGATTTATAAAACATATACAAGAATCAAGATATTGTCGTGTTTCTTCCCTCAAAACTGATATAAAAAGTTGATAATGCATCTCAGTTGTAACTATGCACATCACAACGGGCACTAGGATACATACATGTAACGTATTTTTATAGAAGAAAAATATATCAAAAATATATCACTTGCGGCTTTAGTATATTGCTTTTAATATTTGGCTATCATGTTCAAGTCATTGAGATGGCAATATGATTAAAATACCATATATATTTAAAACAATCGGATATTTTCTCTCAATACTGTTTGAAAGTGCAGTTGTATCGCCATCGTAGCTATGCACAGCACAGCGGGCACCATGACCCATTATGTCGCCCTATGCCCATGTAAATCGCGCAACCAAGGGCGACAAATGTGAGCACGAATAGTATGGCTCCTACAGTGCCCATGCTGAAAAAGGAAATATAGCGTAACCATAATGATTATGATTAGATATTTCGATAAAAATAGAAGCTTGGTATGTATAAGTATGTGCAACATATCATAATTGATGTTTCAGATACACGGTAAAATAGTGGCAAATTTTATTCACTAGACCCTCTATATACTAGTTGGAACTACATATAAGATCAGTGAAGATTAAACTTGATAAAGCCCACAGATAAGTTTGAAATAAAACCCATATAAATCTGAGGCGCTTTTGATCATACATATTATGTTAATAAGACAATAAAATCAGTAAAATTACAATCCATTTAACAATATTTCGATTTATATTATGAAACTTTATCATTTCAATCACAGCATACATTCAAGCCTTTACCCTAGAGTTAGCATCATCGCTGCAAGCATAAAGAGACAAAATGCAAGGGCGCACAATGCCATACAAGCGGTGCTCGTTGCATCTTTCTCATTGTCGCTCATTTTGCAATCACAGCGCGCCATGTCTGTTGAGGAAAAATCGTACTCTCGGGATAGATGATTAAGAAGTGTGATCGAAAGAAAACGATTATGAATGAGGTTTTTCGGAAGTATCATTATAGCGTCATTCTTATCATAAGTAATTTTGCAATTATAATGTGCTGTATCTGTGTGAAAAGTCGTGTATCTATTGATTGAGATTAAAGGTAAAATGAGTGAATTGAATAGATGTGGTTGGAGAAGTATCGAATTTCGTCAAAATTTACATTGTAACAAAAAACTTAAAAATAAAAAAAACATAACAACATAAAACATAATCATCGTTTATGCAAATCCAAAAGCCATTAAAATTAAAATATAACATTACCTGAGTTAATTATTTATATCCGATCTTGAAAACTGCTTCCCTGTATCTAGTTTGGTATAACTATTAATATTTGATTCCAAGTCGCGTAATTCTTAGGAAAATTATTTTTATATAATGCACTATCGTTTAATGAGCGCGCCCATTTGAAGTAAAATAAGAAAAAGTAGCTGTACATTTATATCCTGTTTTCAAGATATGGGATTTCTTTTAATTGTTGTCCTTAAATATAGTCATGAATATAATTTCGAAGTGACCAAAATTATCTATCAAAAATTATGAATAGTATGTTTTTTTTTACATAATCGCGCTCAATTTAAGTATATACTGTCATACATACAAATGGAATATTACGGAAGATGCAAAAAAAACCTTATGGGTGAAATCTTATTTCGAATTGAACTTTGCCAGGATCAGGAAGTGAATTCTGATTGACATAATATTTGCATACATGTTTTATTTGCTATCAGATTAGGCTTTCTTAGAGTGAGCAGTAAAAGTTGTTTTGCTTGGCTGAAGAAAACACTAAATAAGGAAGCATTATTGAGTGTTTGTATATGAACTTTACGATCGAAAGTTCAATCTGGCATTACTGGTTTGTATATAAATATATTTTGTATACATTGACGGTACGAATATGAGTTTACGGCAAGGGTCTTTACTCAAGTAAACCGAGTCTTTCAACTAACAAATTCATAAGCTGTATATTCTAATAAATTGCTACTATAATAAGGTTTTAGTTCATCATTAGCACATCATATATGTTTTGGAATATATATTTTAATATTGAGTCAAAATACAATATATATATATATTGTTCAGCTACAGTCGCGCGCTACCTCATACGCTACACGATAACCGCATAAACGCTAAACGGTAAACGCTAACCGTCAAACGCTAAACGGTAAATGATAAACGCTAGACAATGGCAGTTATCATCGCCACTACAATGGCTACCAGGGAAACCAACACAAATGATGAATGCAAGTGTTTAAATGATTTTTATTTTACATAACGCCTCATTCTTGCATAATTGAAACATATTTAAATATATACACATACTAAACACGTGACAATAAGCGCTAAAAGCTAAACGTTAAACGTCCGCCGCTGTATGTGAGACCTTTTTGTTTTCCATCAATGCAATTATATTTGAAACATTAATGGCAGTCAAAATTGGTGTTTTTAAACACCGATTAATAATTTATTCAGCTCGATGTAGAATGACTGACTTCATACACGTTTACATATAAACAGCGACTAAAATATACATGTCCGTTACTTTGTACAGTTCAATTTAATTATCTATGCTCATTAAGATTTTATGGTTTTCTCGGTCTTCTTGGTGGCATTTTATCGAATTTATCAAATCCTGGACCCTTTGGTGCAAACATATTTGGTTTTCTATATCCCCAGTAAGTATTCCACCAAGGTATTTTAAAAATAAGTATATACACAAGTATCACTACCAGTATATAGATAAAGTACTTGCACAGGAAATCCCAAATCTTGTTCAAAATGACCTTCGGATCCATTGTTTGAGTCTAAAATTAAAGAAAACAAACACTTGTTTTAGAAATTGTTTTATCAAACAATTATCACAATTAGATATGATTAATAGATAACTCAAATTTAGTTTAAAATGACATATTAGCCGTCCAATTCTTGGGTGCTCTCTGCAATACACTAATTGCATAACACTTTATTGAAAAAAAAATAGCGAAATAGAAATTACATGTGGTGAATATCTTTCTAAATTTCTAGCATTCTAAATATATAGGCAAAATATCACTTACTTTATTTTCGGTTTTTAATATTTTGACTCGTTGTATGACCAACTTTCGCATACAATGTCTATGTCATTTATGATCTTATTATTATTAAATTAAAAGTATCCTATACACATTAAATATGTTTATGATGTATCATACATTTTGTCGCCTTACTTTAAGCATCCATATACTACTATATTTAAAAATAATCTAATTTCTCTCTTAGTTTTCAGTATTCTTTAATCCAAGGAAAGTCAACAAACTATTAAAACCATATATAATTGAAGGTTGTGCTACGTAGCATTTTCTTACTGGTTCTTTGAGTAAATCTCAGCTAAACCGTTTCATTCATAAACGTTTAACGTCAAAAGAGAAAACGCAATAACATGTCATTTTCTTATGTGTTGATATGCATTTACTTTTATATCAAGAAAGAGTTAAAGTACATGTATATATTAGAAATCGACAAAAATATAAATATTTTTTTATAACATAAAGGATTCAAGTCGACGTATTTCGTTATGCTTTATTCAAACGTTACTGAATATCATTGTGCCTGAAATAAGGAGCTTTGATCAATCATAACATTAAAACACAATAAAGCTGTTCAATTACAGTTGAGAACAACGTGTAAAACAGCAGCTGAGACTATAATTTGTTTCGACTATAAACATTGTAATTTTATCGATTTGAGATTGAATGCGATGGTGTAGGAATGCAGTTCTATACAGCATTTCTTATAAGACGACTAATTAACAATATTTAAAGTATTTATATTGTTATGGTATTTATATTGTTATCTCAGACGTCCTTGCCTAGTAATGGAAGCCTAGGCTGGATCTTCAATTGAAGGGATGTGGTTGTTAACCTGTGAAATTTGTTTTAAAACATCAATTAAATCAACACAGCTTAACATCATCCAGCGTCAACATCAACATCCCTTTATACAATACTCTTAATAAGAATACTGTTAATTTATGATAGAACATTATGCGTGCCGCATCGAACAGGAAAACCCGGAGATTCATTGGGAGACTATGTGGACGACCCGGTGGTATGAGAAACCCCCCCCCCCCATGATACCCCCCCCCCCCAGGGTTAAACCCCCTTTTTCGCACACTCCTGAATGCACC
>LQRL01078638.1:26635-38857 GCA_001703475.1 Hydroides elegans | reverse complement strand
AAATATATCATCAGTTCCATAATATAGTTAGATTTTGGAAATAAAAAAATATACACATTAAAAGTTATTACTTGGAACATTATCCCGTGGCATAGTATAGTTTTATCTACATGTAGTTTTGATTATACATGTACATATAATTATTATTATTAAATCGTGACAATCATTACTATCATTTACTATAGCAACTACAGTATTAATAACGATCATGATTATTGTCATTCTCGCTTATATTATAACAATACTACTAATATCAATTATAATAACAGCGGTAGTTTAAAATATATACATGTAGTTAAATAATTAGGGGTTTTCTAAACGGATTAAACCTACCTCAAAATCCGGTTTAAAACTTTTCCAGGTCGGGGCAGTAGCTGATGTTCTTTTAAACTTGTTACTTATATCAACCTTCAAACCAGTTTTAAACCTATTATTAACTATCTCCAAACCAAATTTCAGTTCTCGACAACTTAATTCAGTGTGAAAGTTGGGATGAAGTTGCCTCAAAAGGCATTTCAACCCAAAAAATATTTCGTGTATGACACCCCGACCTTAAAAAAATTGAAGGTTGGCATTATCCAAGTGGACACACCCTAATTATATAAATAGTTTTACTGCTACTAAAGATAATCATGATTTGATATCTTAATGTATTTTTTGTTGTATTGTGCATGTTACCTTTCGGTTGTTGTAGTTATCCTTTTATTCTGTGCATTACATGGTTTAACATATATTTGAATTTTATAAATCAACATAAATTCTGTAGGACTTGGGTCACAAAATGGCGGAACATGGATGCAACTAAGGAAATTGACAATAACCGCCTTACGAGATTTTGGCGTTGGCAAAGCTGCGATTGAATCCAAACTCCATGTGGAAACATCAGATATGGTGTCTTATATTGACCAAAGAAAGAATACGTTTTTCTCACTTGAACCTCTATTTGATTTTGCTGTCAGCAATAGTATAAATCTAGTTTTGTTTGATAAAAGGTGAGCTTTTGCATTAAAGATAATTCTTTGCCAAATGTTTAAGTGATATATGCTGTTTTCAGATAGAACATAAGATTTATTCATTTACATCAATATATAAGACAGAACCTATAATCATTTAGAAGCCATTTTTTCATAATGCATTAAAAACACATTTTAAATTATATAATAACACATAGAGACTTCTCTCGAATTCCAGATATGAATACGACAATCGGGAATTTATCAAGGAAATCGATTATTCTAAGCGATTGTTCGAAGGAACGGGATCAATTCTATTACTACGATTCATGCCTTGGTGGCTGTTACCGATTCTATTCTTACAGGTATTAGAGTTTGATCACACGGAAAGCTTTTTTTATAGTTTTTTTAACCAAACGAACCGTGTCTTTCAATGTAATCCTTATGGGAAACAAAAAGGGCGGTTAAAAGCTACCCAGTAGCTCGTTGTTTTTGTTTCCCATAAGGAATAAATTGGAAGACATGTTCGTTAGGAAATTAAAACAAGAAAAAGCTTTCAATGTGGCCAGGCCCTTAGAGTCTGGACATACCGGAAGCCTTTTCAACAGCTTTTAAGTCAAACGATCTGTGTCTGTCAACGTATTTCTTTCGGAAACACCCAAAAACGTGTGTTGCATTAAAAAGGGCATTGTTCCTTTTGAGTTCCCCTAAGGAATGCATTGCACGGGTTGTTTTGATAAAGATGCTGGAAAAAGCATCCCGTGTGACCAGACACTATTTTTTATTATGATTTATTACTTGGTTGACACATAATTCAGGGCAATATCATCCTATCAATATCACTTTTTAAATGCCCGGTAATGGTGGTCCTGAATATTTGCGAATTAAAAAAAGTCACGTAATAAAAGGTATAACATCCTCAGGATCCATATCAACATGGTTATTGACCCTCGGGATAAGGAAGAGAAATGATCGCGCCCTACGGGCTTGGGCTTTAGTTTTCCCTTCCCTTGGGCCAATAATCATTTTGATATGGATCCTGAGGATTGTATTTCATTTTATTACATGGAAATATTCCTATTATACTTGTAGATAGGCAATCAACGAATTTTTTTAATGATCTCAATCTATTTATTGTATCGCGGAAGGTGATCAGATTTCTTCGAAATAAGCCTAATACGCTGATTTGCATAAAAATGTTTATTCTAAAGTTGCAAGCAAGAAACCCAGTAAAGCTACTGCAAGCATAAATACAATCTCCTACCAGAATAAAGATTTCAACAAATCAAATGTGTGTTAGGTTTTTCTCTCACAGATTTGTTGACAGACACTAAATTAAGATACATCTGCCTTGGTTGATATATTCGCAAACATAATCTTAGAGTAAAATAATCGTTTCGAAAAAATATCTTAGTTCTGTTGTGAAAAGTTACAAGCAAGGTAGAGCTGCTATAGGAATAAACATTTACCCGAATAAATCGTTGTGTACCCTCCCCCGTCAACACAGTGATCTCACGGGAAGCCTGGTCTGTGATATCTCAGTGATATCTAAACGTACCCAGCTTTTGAGAGTCCTGTGAGATCGGTGAGATCATGTGAGCCCTGTGTTAGCTAACACAGGCTCATATGAGGCTATTGTGATATTTTGTGACCTCATAGTGAGCCTCACAGAGTGAGTCACACACAATGAGATTCGCGTGAGTCTCACGGAAAGCTCACATGAGATTCCATGTTTGCTGGGTCGATTATACACAGCCAAAGATGAAGCAGATCCTTCAGCACAAGACATTTGTTAAGAATTGGATAACAAATATTATACGAGAGCACCAAAAAACTTTCGATAAAGAACATCTTCGGGATTTTGTCGATTTGTATATAGAGCTGCAAACGGCTGGGAAAAGAAAGCAATATACAGGTAAGACATTTAGATCTTTCATTATAATTTAAATAATAATTCAATAATATAATTATATATATAAATAAATAAGTATTTATATATTTTATTCCATGACTCTAAATACACACGATTCTTTTATGTATAACCATAATCACTGAAATATTTTTTTTTGCAAATGATAAGTATCGTATGATTAGAAAACGACTATGTTTTCTTACTGTTTCATAAACGGTCGCTTTAATAAGGCAACTACAAAATGTGTAATGCCGAAAAACAATAAATCGATTAAAAGCCGCCTTTTTTGCTTTTGTCTAACCACCTTATCGCAGCGCGCTTAAAAAACAACAATTATTTACTCATATGTAACCGCGGCTTTCAGAAATGTTAAAGAAACATTATTTATTTTAGATAAAATGCTGTTTAATACAATATATGAACCGCCTGCAGATTGCTTTAAAATACACTATTTGTTTTAGATAAAATGCTGTTCAATACTATAGTTCACCTGTTTGCTGCTGGTACGGGAACAAATGTAGCCCTTCTCTGGATAATGTTCTATTTCGTTAAGTTTCCTGAGGTCCAAGAAAAATGCCGACAGGAGATTCAACAGGTAAAGGCGTGTTCACGCAAAAGAATATCCTAACTTTTTGCGTGAAAAGAGAGGATGAATTGCGATGTTTTTATACAAATGTGGCTTTCAAAAATATCGGGGTTCGTGCATTTTTTCCTAGCTTTTTCGTTTGCGTGAACACTGCCTAATGCTGCGCTCATCTGAAACAGGCAAACGATCTCAAAGCGGGTTTGCTATGTATCTTATGCCAATTTCACCTGAAGAAAAGGCAAATTACAAATAAAGCGTTTTTTTCTTCAAGTGAAATTGGTATAAATACATAACAAACCCGCTTTAAGTTTTCAAAGCCGCTTTCGTGTGAACGCGGCTTTAGGCTGCGGTTAAATAAACGTAGCGATTCTTATCGCCACTTGCAATTTCCACTGTTTTACTTTGTTTATGATATCACAAAGAGCGACAATATTAACACTCTTTCCGATTTTATACATACAAGAAAAAAACAGTGAAAATCGCAAATGGCAATTAACAAACTTCGCCACGTTTATGTAACCACAGCCTTAGGATATTCAAGTCCTAAGACCCTAAGGCCTGGTCGAATTTGAAGTTTGTTTCTAACATTTCACGAACAAGTTGTGTTTTACATACATAAACGCGCCTGGCCTTTTGAACAATAGAAAATACCTTTATTAATAATCGAAATGTGATTTCATTTTCAGAAAGTGGGCAACCGTCGAATAACACATAAAGACCGTATGAATTTGCCATATTTCGAGGCAGCCATCTCAGAAGGCATGCGAATAATTTCAGGTTGTATAATCTTAATGTATTAGAATCTACAACATGTATATATATGTTTCTTTCCACAACTAAGCCCTATTTTATAACTTTTATTCACTTATTTTATTTTTTCTCTTAAGATACCTAGTAATCTACAACATATATATATGTGTTTCTTTCCACAACTAAGCCCTATTTTATAACTTTTATTCACTTATTTTATTTTTCACTTAAGATACCTAGTAAACACGTCATTTTTAAAACGATTTTAAAACGATGTAGGTTTAATTTATATATAAGAGCAATGTATATGAATATTTCACGGTATTGATTAGTTTAATTGGTTTTGTTAAATGAAATTAATCTATGTAAATTTTACTTGCATTCAGCATTTTTCAATCCGATTTTGTTGTTCAGGACAGGCCTTCACTAACATTTTATATTGATGGCATTTATATCATTATTCGTTATATCATTATTAGATTGTTACTTGAATAGTAAATTGAAGAAATAACATATACATGTACATTGCATATCATATCAGATATGCACCTTCGCGGTCGTATATGCGACCTACAATTTGTCGTACAAAATCTGACCTAAAAAGTGTCGTTTTAATTGACACTCGCGCTCGTGTGAACGTCCATTTAATAGAATGCACCGTTGCTTTTTTAAAGATGATATTCGTTATTCCAAGCAGCTGTTCGAACAAACCATTTTTTTTATATTCAGGACAATCTTTTCTACATAAAACAACTCAAACCACCACATTTGCCGGCTTTACTATCCCCAAAAACACAATTGTGAGTTTTTTTGGAATCAACATAGACGAAACAATGTTCCCGGAACCATTGGTTTTCAAACCCGAACGATTTTTGAACGCTGATGGACAATACGTGAAACCGGAAGGATATATACTTTTTGGGCTAGGTATGTACTATTATTATACATAATTTATAAAGTAAAATACGGGAAAATGTTTGCCCGAGAGGACCGCAATGGACGGTCCCGAGAAACAAATAGAATTCTACTTTCCCTTATTTCATGCTGTTTTTTATCTTAATCAAGGAAAGCGAATTTGCCCAGGCGAGATAATGACGAAAGAAGGCATATTCATTTTGTTGACGAATAAATAATAATAAAACAAATGAAATTTTTCTTTTCAATTTCAAGGAAAGCGAATTTGTCCCGGCGAGATGATGGCGAAAGAAGCCATGTTTATCTTTCTTGGCGAATTACTCCGACACTTTTCATTTGAGGCAGAAAATCCGTTTAGCTTGCGAACCCCCGAGAAAACGGATTATAATTTTGCTATGACTCCCGATGATTTCAGAGTCAAAGCGACAAAAATAGAAACTGATCGAAATTCAATTTGATCTTAAGAATTGTTCTTAAGTCCGGTCTCGAAAGTGTTAATTGTCTCCATGTGTACGTTTATAATTTGCATATGAAGGTAGTAAAGCGAGATCTAGAATTTATTCTCTTTTTGTTGCTGTATCAATATTTTGCCCACTTTAAGCATTTGAGTCGTGAATTTTGAAATGACAAAGATCGCAACTTCGGTTGTGGTTGCATAAAATCGGACCTAACGATTTTCACTGTTTTTTATTAAACTTTTTACGAGCACGGTCGGAATCCATAAATTTGTGTCTACATAAATCGCGATCTCGATTTGGATAGCAACATTGGATACTAGTCTATGAGCAATGAACGAATTCGAACGAATAATTGTTTTTAATGTCTTCACTGTATTTATAGTCATTTCTTTCATAAAGTTAGATCTAAGTTAATTAAACACTGACATAGAATTCTTTCCCGAAAATGTGTACTCCTTTTTGCCTAGTGTCAATGTTTGAACTTTAATATCTCCGGTATGAAATAAGGTAAAAAATCATATGATATCCAATAAAAATCTATATTGATACACCTTAATGTTGATATATTGTTCAATATATCAACATAAAGGTGTATCAATATAGATTTATATTCCAACATTGGTTTTCCAAATATCGATTAAAACTTTGAATTAACGAAATTTTGAATTCATAAAATTGTCAACATTGCGTTCTCGAAAATTTGCACCCCCTTGCAAAACATGAACACTCATATCGATATTTCAAAGAAATGAACAGGAAATGATACAATGTATGTAAATCATTCAACATTTATATGTGGACGCAAGTGGATGATTTAACTGACAAAATAATGAATAATTGGCCGGAAAATTCAAATAGTTGTTTGCCCACTACAGATATATTTATGAAATAAAAACTCAATCATAATTATTGTTTTTAAGATGTGACGTAAATCCTTGTGAATAAACTAGATGTATTTCTATCACCTTTTACACAAGAAATGATCATCGCGCATTTCAACTATTATCTCTTGAAAACTCCTTCATACTCGCCTATCATAACTGACATCTCATATGACAACATGTTCAAATTTTAGAATAATACCATGATTCTATTATGCTTCGCATATCACTTACACCATGACCATTTCACAACGTTTTGTGAAACTAAATTCTAGATGTATATTGAGGTTCATAATTGAGTTCCTAATCATAATTCATACCAGGTATATATTACACCATCATATTAAAGTTAAGCATATAGCATTTTTATATTCCGTGCAATTATGTCTTTAGATATAGATTTGAGAAGATCTAGCTGCATAAAAATCGACCAAATCATAGTTGCAGGGGTACAAATTTTCGGGAACACGGATTTACCCAATAAGATTTTTCCAATTCGATATATATCTTTAACTTGTAACAAAAATTAAATATGTTGTTAATATATTCACAGGTAATATACATACCTTTTATTTCAATCACTAAGATAATTTGCATCGTTTATTCATCAGTGATTAAATTGAAGTCAAACGTCATATATAGCAAAAAGGGGTACAAATTTTCGGGAAAAAGTCTACTTATGTATGCTAAAAGATTTCATAGAACTCTATATAGGTCTTTCACTTATCACCCTATGACTAAGTGTTGAGAGTGAATTTGTATTAATTTTAACTAGGTTTTCATGCATTCCCTCATCAAGTACATGCACTGTCTAGCACATTGTTCTTGTTCAATTAAATATATAGAACCTATGTATAGACTACGGGCTTCAACTGTTTATAGACTAGATTCTGTTTATCGCATTTCAATGTCGTTTCCTTTGGCACAACACTGAATCAATAAACATAATAAAGACTTAAATCGTGTTGCTTAGATAGATTTCATATAAGAATAAGATTAGAGTCTATTTAAAAGGAAAATAGAATCTTCTAAGTTTAATGCGGATAAAATTTTAAAAAAGATCAATCTGATCCAAAAACACGCGATTCTATATAACCCCAAAGCTACAGAATATCACAACATGACCCTCATATCAAATACATACAAAAGGATAGCAAAGGAGATCGGGATCAATGGCATTAATGGTAAGTTTATTGCAGATTATTCGCTCGTGATAAGATTTCGCTTCCATATCAGGTATCAATTTATAGCCCTTAATATAATTTCAGGCATGTAGAGGACTCTACTCTTTGTTGAATGTTACGAGTAGCTTATAAACTGGTTCAAATGAGCACGGCTTTAAACAATTAACTGATAAATGACAATACAAAAGTCAGAAGCGCAGTTTTATTGGATGCGCTTTTTTATATCAATACGCGACCAGATACGTTCTTACTACATGTACGTCGCAGAAGAATGTTACCTCAAAATGACAAGTAAACGACTCTTACTTAGACTAAAAATAAAGATCCCGGGCTTCATTGGCGTTGCGCCATCGAATGAACGCATCTCCTGTACGATTTCGTCGCGAACGTTGTGCCGCAAAAAAAAATGCATTTAAACATGAAAATGTCTTTTCGACGTCACAACATGGTAAAACATGGGCATATTAGAGCAAAATATAGTGATATAAGCGTGATAATGTCTTAACATTAACCGAGTAAAATGCCGATTTTTTTTCACGGAATGAAAGCTTATTCTTTTATCGATAGAATAAACAAGTCATTCACTATTAATAGAAATAAAAAACACTCTGTATATTCAAGATCTAAAATCCTTCTTTTGGTTGCTGCTGATGTTGTTTTTTTTTAAGATAAAACGTTTTTGACATTTAAGTACAAGGCATGTGTTCAAAAACGAAAGCACCGCCAACAACTTGATTTCCGTTTCTATCCATAGCAGCTGCCTAATTAAAGAATTTTGGCAACTCTTTGAAGCAGAATCTGAAGAGAAGTGGATGGAAATTGAAGAAAAAATCGTAAGAAGTAATCGCCTTATTAGCGAGTGGCTACATAAAAGTAGCGATTTCAATTCCCACTTGCGATTGTGCACTGTTTTTTATCATTAATAAAATCGCAAGGAGCGACAGGATTATCGCTCCTAAGCAGGTGCCAGGTTCTAGATTTTACATGCGAATGCAATAAAGAATTCAATAAAGGGCGTTGACGTACTTTTATGTATGGGATCCTTCAATTCTTAACCCCCATATGATATCATGCCCATTTGTCCGTTGATTGAAACTCCCTGGGCTACAGGGGGTGACCCTTGGTTACACGTTCAGTGTTGTCATGGGAGATTCCATAACTACATGTGCGATTAAAGAAAAGGCACGTAGCGATGCAATAGTGGGATGATTTTGATTTTGATGAAGTGGGAAATAGGCTGAGGATAGTTTTCTGCCGCTTTCATTGTCTATGCAAAAATTGTTTCAAAACTTGGAAAATACAATCACGTTCTTACTTGGTGCATTATGGCCGCATATATGAAACAAAACGCTTTGGTTGAAAAAGGCCACGGTTACATTAAAGCAAACGATGTAATTGACATTTGAATGAACTTATATTATAAAGCAATTAAGTTGCAAGTGGCGTGAAAAAGACACAATGTTACATTTTCTTCTTAAAAAGCTCCTCCGTTTTGCTTTAATGTAACCGGGTCCTTAAGGCGCGTTCACCCGAAATAAAAGCGCATAATTCTGGGTGAACAGAAGGGATAAACTACTATGTTATTATACAAATGTGGCTTCAAGTTTAAAGCGCAAAATGTGTGTTTTCCGTTTTTTTTCGGAGCGGGTGAACGAGCCCTTAGACTATTTTTTCTATCATGAGATCATTTGGTGTGCCTTCTCGCGAGTAATAGTGGTTAGTGCGGTAACTAGATTTCTGTTTCTCCAGAACCAAACATCCATCTTTGGAAACCCGCTTGGGTATTTCGCGAATGGTTCGTACTCGAAATTGTGATAATTATGATTATAAAAGGAATATAATCCTTATGCTAGGCTTTGTCTATTTCTTATGTATATGCAAAAGCTAATATTGTAAAATGCTTATTAATGTAAAAAAAACTCATATTACGAATTAGTTTTTTTAACGCAAAGTTATATTCTACGTTATTTTCTTTTTTTTTCTTCATTTCATTGCTTTCTATTTCACTTAAGAAAGATGACATCAAAAATATATCTGCTATACGAAGTCGAACCATTTCTTAATGTGACTTGCCGTCGAGGCCAATTTCAAATTAGGGTGCCCAATAAATCACATTTACTCAATGTACAGCAGTTAATTTCATAGGTGCGAACTAGACGAAGTAAAATCGCATTAAATAGAAAGATATATTTATTTAATCAAACATTATAATAATGAAGCTTGCTGAACAAAATCTAGAAACATGATATTCTGTTCTTAATAGCATACATTATTTTACAAGCCAGTTAGTGTGACATTTAAATACGCATCGGAATACTTATAAGCACAGTTGGATCAGTATGTCCCACTCGGCAAGACGTCCAAGGACGTTGAGCGGACGCCCTACTTTGGGCCCGTATGAAAGTTTTCCGGGCGTCCTGATTCGTCGCGGACGTATAAAAGACGTTGCGTCGACGTCGAGTCCGGATCGGACGCACGAATTACGTTCTACGGACGTGGGGTAAGATGATACGGCAGGATCTTTTTAAAAAATATTTGATAGTGAACTGCAAATAAGTGTGTCACTATCAAACAACCCCATGCACTATTTAATGCATACATTTATATTAGACCACTAAAGATCACCCTTTGTACCAGCTAGATCCATGGGAATTTATCAAGCAAAGCCAGACCTAACACAGAGGCAAAAGAACCGATGTCATTATTATTTAAGTGACACCTTGCCTGTAGCTAGCCTTACCCTTCATTTGCCAAGAACAACATTGGCTCTGTCTGAAATAGCCGTTCACTCAAACAAAACAGCACAGTTTCAATCCATCCTCTAGGTTTCCCAACTCTCAGATGCACCGGATGAATGAATGAATTCGAATTGACAGTTAAATCGTCTGTACGATATCTTAAAACCTGTTATTACGTCTTGTGTTTATATGTTTTACCCGTACACGTCACATTATCTGATGTCTATCTAATGTTTTAATGACGTTTTCTAGACATATATTCTTTTTTTTCATGAGATCAGTTTTCATTCCATACTTTACATTTTTATGATGCTTGTTCTCTTGAATTTCACGAGCAGTTCAACGTTGACAAAATTTGACATCATAACGTTCAAAATGAAAATTATAAGTTTTGTCATGTTCAGATACATTTTTATGTAACAATTACTAATTCTAACAATTATTGTAAAACAAAGAAATTTAAACAAAGAATTACCATTCATGTTTCGACTCATTGAAAAAAATAGCTTAACTTAATTATCATTACACAAAATTACTTTAATTTACTGATCGATGGAGGTAGGCAAATTTGCATTCGGGTAATAAAATATCGATATGCTTTTTCAATTTATTACATTAAAATAATCAGCGGAAAACAGGAGATTTGTTTCAATCAAAATAATGAAATTAGCTTCAAAAGTAATTACTCCAAAATTGAAATGGGGAATCGATCTCGTTATTAAATGTATTAAATAGTGATCATATGCAAGATAAGCCTCGTACCAATATCTTTTCTTTAATTTTATAATGTTTATATGGAAATCGTATTTGCAACGTCACAAAAGATGCGACGTCGAAAACAGGTAGACTTCTAATTTCAACGCTAAATAGCAATGTAACGTTGGTTTGGCATTTTCAAATGTCCGTAGATTCACATCCCCGATGTCATATGCAAAAAAACATACATAACCAATCGGCAAGACCCATATGATGAATTACCGAATATCCTTTTCGTCGTAGATATAGAATGGACTTTGCGCCGATGTCGCCTCGTCACACATTCGTTCGTTCGTGAGACGCCAGTACGTAGTAGGGACGCCCGAAAAAAGTTATATAAATCAAAATTGTATCTAACTTTCAACGTCACATCCGAAAACCATGTAAGACCCTTGTCCAGTGGGTTGCATCGCGAGATGGGATGAAAATCAAGAAGCATAGCACTAGCTTTTCTCATACAGCAAAAGGGACGATATTTTAACCAGATTAATCATTTGGTGTTGTTCTTGCCTCCTCTCCTGCTACCCTGATCATCTCAAAAGGGATCATGGCATTGTTTAAAGAACGGATTCCATGTTTTGTATATGGCGCTTGGGTTTCAAATGAGTAAAGGGGAATAACCGACCTTTAAGCGCTATATGTAATTCAGTTTTGTTTGGTTAATTCATTTACGGATGTTAAATAGATTCACGCTACTGGAACTGATAATTACTTAAAATACAAATAATTATATAAAATAATTTGAATCTTAAATGAAGTTCAGACCAATTTAGTAGAATAATGATTTGATTTTAAACAGATCTTTCAGTTGGATAAATGAGTACGTCAGCATAGTTACTGAGTAAAATAAGGTAAGAAATAGTTTCGCTTTAATTGATATGCATGATTAATCAAGAATCGCCATAGTTTAATTAGAGATAGAACATCGTGATAGTTATATCTTTTTTTTAAAGAAAGAATATGTTATCTGAAAAAATGCTTTATATCTGTCATCGATGCACTCGATTCTCTAAGACGCATAAATTGCTAATATGATTTATTGCAATTAAAACTTGCAAAAGTATATGTTTATTGAGTTTGATGCCGATA
>LQRL01078615.1:6532-26819 GCA_001703475.1 Hydroides elegans | reverse complement strand
ATACCCCGCACCCCTGCCCCTGGTACCCCTGCACCCCTGTCCGTGGTGACACCCCCCACCCCCTCTGCTCATTGTATAACCCAGGAATTATCCGTTTTCGGTCAGTGCAGGGTCCACAATTGAGTGCATCTCCTGTGTCTATTGGGAAATCCTTTCTGGTTTTCAATCCCACTTGGCCACTGACGCCAGACCAACTTTACAAACCTAATCCAAAAAAAAAAAAATAGAATATCGTTGTGTAATTTGCTGTATATTTCAAAACTGATGCTACGTCGCACCGGTGTAAATTGTATAACATGCTACTAGATCCTATATTAAAAGATAAGATGACTTTATTAAAAGCCATTAACTCCTGATGTTGTTTAAACGTTTATGATACGTTTTGTGTCAAATAATCAACTTCGTATGTTTCTATTTAGGAAACCTGAGCAGTTCGCTAATTACTTTCTTTTGAGGTAAGCCGCTACCACAAAACGGTATCATCGATTCGGTGTGAATTTGGACCCTTATATTATAGGTTGTATGTTGGTCGTGGCGAATTTTTCATTGTTCAATAATGTTCAATATAAATTTGATCATTGTTGAACACTCGAATATAGATATGGCGATAAGTCGATGTTCATTTATAAACTACTGTAGGTATCTATCTATTTATTGGGGGATGGTGTGATTAATTATGCTTCATCTAAAACTTATTTTAAATATGCTCTATTCCTACTCGAAAAAATAAGTATAGAGCTGACGTTGTAATTTGTTTCAAAGATCTTTTTGGGGTGTGATTTTCGTCCTGGACGTAGAAACAAAGTTTTTGGTGAAAATTGCTGTAATTCAACATCACAACTTAAATAAAATCCCCGCGTTTTACGGAGTGCAATCGACATCGAGCCCTTAATTCAGCGGCGTGGTAAGATCGGAACGTACATGTACATATTAAATGGTTTGCAAACAGCGCGAGCAATAGCTCAACTTCCTGGGTTTTCACTTTTGCCGATATGGCCAATTTGAAGTTCTGCATACATAACTTTACGATTGCCTGGGATAAACGTAGATGACATTTCGGTGAGTTATTATAATTTAAATAGTGTTCTGAAAATTCTGAATGCAAATTGCCGTTTAAATTGGAAACTTTTTGGCACATACAGTGTACTGTCACTTTTGGAGACTTTATAGCTGGAGACTTTATGGCCGGAAACTTTTTGGCTGGAAACTTTATGGCACATCGTTTCACTTTTGGAGACTTTATGGCCGGAAACCTTTTGGCCGGAGACTTTTTGGGCGGATACCATTTTGAACATAAAGGGTTGAATGTTGATAGCTCCTTCCTCAAGCTAGAATTGGTGGTAAAAGAAGCTCGTCATCTTCCCAGATGACTTTCCTATTTATAGATAATGTTTGAGGAAGATCATACATTTTTAATGTTTGGGGCTCTAAATGAGACTAATGGTTATGGTATTTTAAACTTTAAAATATGAAGAAACCATAACAGTTTTATCTGTCGTGACCTATCTTTTAAGCCAGAAAGCTGAAGATAAACCAATTTATTATATTTTTCCATGTGACCTTTACAATTAGACATGAAAATGGGAGTGTACATCAAGTTTATACGAACATGTATAAGCAAGCTCATCATATGAGCAAATCCATAGGCATGAGTTCATGATCACGCGACGCATCAGGTTTGCGTTAATCAAACCATATCTTTCCCCTCAAACAACGACATGTTATTGTATATAATTGGAACATAAGAATGGTGACATTACAACGACGTCTATCTTCTTTTATTCATCAAAGTGTTAAACGTGTTGGGCCAAGATTTTCTGCAGCTTAGTAAACTCACCCGATTTTATGTTAAACACAAAGCCCTTAAGTAACAAAGTGAACACAACGTTATTCCGACGTCCCACATATTTGCTCAGCAAAGTCAAATGTATTGGCTTGTTTTTTTTCGACGTAATGGGCTGTTTAGCCATTCACCTCAGACACAGTGGCTTAATCCGCCCTCCCCTTATCAGCTTCCGGTCGTCGCCAGAACGCTCTGCTTGTATGAAACTGTTGACGGTACGGTACTGTCGCAACCTAAATATGAGCTGCAGTGAAATTGGGGATTGAGTGAGAAATGGTTTCATCTGAGTATACACGTTTGCTTTACATATTTATAAAGGTAATTTATGCAGTTGTTATATCTTATGCACACACAGAGTTAAATTTCATCAGTACTTCAAACTATAACTGTAAAAACACAAGTGGTATTGGAACATTACGACTTTGGAGTTCAGAATTCGACAATTCGATTCAAAATCGGTCACTAGCCGTCTACTAGCATTTACAGTACGATATCGTCGCCATACAGTTCCCTCTGTACTTGGAAGCAGTATTGTTATGCTGGATACCAATACTGAGACTTCTATAAAAAGTTTCCTCTCAGTTTCAACTTCTGGATCTCACAAAGCACCCTAAACGTTTTTTTTAAATACAATACAAAGACCCACAAAACACCCCCTTCCATCTGAAAAAAGTGGTAAGCAGACAAGTTGATGTCTATCTACAATGCAAGGTTGAGGAGGCCAATGTAATTATTGTTTCGGTAATTTGTTTTCACAAGCAAATAAATTGGCAGAGGCGACGTTTTGTGTGAATAAAAAGTCGGATTTGCTGCGATGATGGGATAAAGCGGGTTAATGGGAAATACAATGCTCACAGTGCGGCGAGCAATAGCTCAACTTGCCCGAGCTTCCTGGGTTTTTACTCGTGCTGATATCCCTAAGTTTTGTTTGGTTGCTAAAAGCGCGCCCCTTTTAGCTGAACAGGTAATGAAATGGGATAAACAACTATAAACATTAGTTTGTATCAAGAGATAAAAGGCATATTAAAAAATACAAACTTTTAACAAATATATTCTTAATGATGAGAATAATTAGGAATCCTAGCCTTATCATCGTCAATGCATTGTAATATATTATTGTTATATTCAGTCAGCAACTGTAACAGTTATGCATGAAACTCATCCCTCCTCAATTAGGGATGGGTGTTATTGAGGATCTTTTAAGTGACCACGACCAGGCCCATCACCACTGTCCTAATGAGCAAATAAGTGACCCTATCATGTGACCATAGCATGGAACTTGTCATCAAGAGAAAACAATAAACACTGTCGAGGAAGTCAATATTCTAGTGCGGTCAAATACTGGAACGAATATCAAAAATATCTTTTTTTTGCGAATAATTATTGCAAGAAAATGAATATGTAACTGCAACAAGAACCATTGTCTTATTATAAGAAAAATGTAGTTGTGTTTTCTGTTTCGAAAGAAATCGCAGTTTCAAAAATAAAAACCCCAGCAATAACCATAGAAAGTATAAAAACAAGACCAATTTTACCACAAAAGGAGCTTACATTAATATAAGTTGACTGCAACTTTGCATTACTTGCAATCGGCTCATTTGTGTGGCTTTTCACTAACGGAGAGTCGCTAAGCACATTAGAAAGCCGAGTGCAACATCCCCTGATTTGTCTAAGACCCACATTTTTGTTGTTGTATTTACTCAATACATCAATGGAGAACATCTATATCTTAAGAAAAATGTTTTTTTTTTAAATTTGAAATTTGAAAAATAAAACCTGATTTAGTGAGAATCTTTTTATTACAAGAAAAAAACTCTTAACTATTTATGCATTGTTTACAGGGATTGAAAAACGATGGCTTATTTAAAACAACCTCAACCTAGGTTTCACCCAGCTGTACTTAAATAAACCTCATAAACCGCCATGGTCTTATTAAGAATGTATTTTTATATTTAAGGGTCTTGTCACGTCGGAAGCGTTTTTGAGCTTATTTAATATCAAACCGTGTAAAGGATATGGCCAAATAGGGTACCACTCCCCATAGTCCACTGAGATATGAACACACATTTCGGTCACCTAGTTTGCGAGCGTCTCTTTCTCTGCGACTCTCGTCATTAGTTACAACTCGTTTCGTCACAAAAGAACGCCCAGCAATGAGATTAACCCGAGACGCAATCAGTTGGTTGCTATAGACTAGAGTGTCACCCAGTATGATGCGTCGCATAAACGTCCAATGTTTAGCGACGCGCAAATAACTAATTCATTAATATATATTTTCTAATGAAAATGGTTGCATATATAAAGCACTCTTGCCCTTTCAACGTAAGAACTTTGATACTATGAATTACTATGACAAGTTTCATTCCCTTTCATATACATTATTGCAAATCAAGTCATGTTTACGATCACGTAGACTTTATCTATGATGCCACACAAGGTTTTACTCATTAGGTACCCTAAACCTTCGGCCCCAAACAATACCTTTACATTCGATTCCTCTCCCCTGCCCATGTTGTTGGCTGCTCCTATTACAAAAAGGTCGATGTCCCAATTTACTGACACGGCGTGTCTATCACTCGTGTCCATATACGAGGTTTTTACTCAAAATATATTAACATGTCGAGTTTTAGATTTTTACTAGTATATGCAATTAGAAATTCACTGGTTCATGTATTCTTTAGTGAATTCTTTAGTCTTGGAATTTATCGGTGTAGACAATGTTCTTGATGAAGGGCACCCCACGACCAATTTTTCAAAAAGTGTTTATTTGAGTATAAATCATTTGTAACATTGAAATATGCAAAAACTAATATTATTTAGAAACATATTTTTTTTACAAAAGGTGTTCCTATTTTTGTAGCTAGCTGGGCTCTCTGTGCTCATCTAGCTGGCTAGAATCTTAAGAGGAACACCTTTTATGAAAAATGAAAATAGTAAAAATGGTTCATATGACCAATTTCTAGTTGTAATTCAGTTTATTATGCCTAGCTGGATATCTCTGAATAAAATTAAGCCCTTAATTGACGAAAGAATTTTAAAAAATAGATAAAAATCTAAAAAGGTGTTCCTTAAATTCGTGTAGCTAGAAGGCCATTTTGGAAAGTTTGTAGCTAGATGAAAATTGAAAAGGAACACCTTTTTTGAGGAACACCTCTAGGAGTGCTCTTCTCTTGATGCATATAGATTTGCACATGTTCAGTTAAACCCTCTCGAACTAACGGTGAAAACAGTGAACTGAGACGCATTTTAAAACGAAGACACACCGAAACTCGGAAACGATTTATAATGCACGATATTCGCTATTAAAATATACAAGATAAGCATGAATATGTAGACGTATGATCATCAAAGCATTCGATATACGCGTTGCGGGGAAGCACAAATTAACGATTCAAGAAAAAATATGAAACTGCACGTGGAAACGCATATTTTTGCTCATTTAATGGCTGGCCAATACATACTTCTATTGTTGAAAAAAGTCGATACGCCAAATGTGCATGCGAAGCGTAAACGTTTTCTCGATACAGTTCCAAGTTGCATCTCAAAGTGTGTTTCGAAAAAAGAGCGGGTGCCATACACTTACTGCCATTTCAAAACACTGGAAGAAATAGATAGAATTTCGCGAATTGATCTGTGAAAACACATTTGTGTTCATTGCTGACTTGTCAATATTTGTATAACAGTTCTTGCTGGTAATTGCACTCGAACTTGCATGGTTTTTGCAATAAAGAGGTTGTAAATACAATGCGATGTGAAATCGAATTCCATTGAAGGGTCTATTTGTTAGATATTTCAAGTGTTTTTAAATTCAAAATAACATTTATTGCACATTAATGTGTGATGGTAAATATATACCGCATTATGTTCATATCATGAACAATGTCATCGGTTATATAATTAGATCCTGGCTTAATAATTTTATTCATTCACTTACTGCAATTCTGCGTCTTCATTAATGAATTCATTAATACCTATTGGTGAGTCTTAAAGATGCAAGATCAAAGGTACAAGCATAACGAACATGTTTCATCATTAAATAAAGAGTATTTTATTTACAAATACAATTTTGCCGTTGCATGCGAATGAACTTTAGACTTAAACTTAAGAAAGTTCATTGGTAAAACGACTAATGAACTTGCCCTGATGTAACAATTTATCTAGGAAAACATCACTATTTGGATTCAGTTTGAAGTTCGAGTGCTACCGGATTTTACAAAATCGCTTTATAAAAACTGTCTCTCAATAACTTTTTGTAGAAAAAAACGTATTATGTTGTATGCTACATTGTACTTTGCAATAACATTAAGAAAAGGAATAGTTAAATGACGTATTGTCGTTGCTTATGTACATTGAAACAAATGAGCGTCCAGAGGTGTTATACACTATGTGACACTTCAGTCGCGCGCATTATTAACTTCTCGGGGCAAACGCTAAACGCTAAAGGTTAAACGCACAAACGCTAAACGCTAAACCCTTAAACGATAAAAGTTACACGCTAAACGCTAAACGTTAAACGCTAAACGCTAAACCATAAGCACCCACATATGTAAAGGGTATATAACGGACATCATTACGAGTGCTTATCTTAATCTCTTATATACCCTTTAATCAAACGCTAAACGTTAAACGCTAAACTTTAAACGCTAAACGTTAAACGCTATATTCTGATCTTGCAAACCCTTAAACGCTAAACGCTAAACGTTAGAGAAATCGAGAAGTAAGGACCGCGCGCCACTGTACTTTCATTTGTCTCACAGCTTGGTGCGTAACTGGAAAACTGGTGAACACAAACGCTTTACCACGTAGGATATGATACTTGTCACGCACCTAATTAACCCATCATCCCTGACCCTCGCTCATCCGCGCTTTAAGGGCTTCCGTCTTTAAAGGGGGGACATCGCCCGAAGTGTCCACCGCACCTTGTGTACCAGAGAATTCACCAAAGGAAATTTGATATTTTGGGAAATAGTAATTGACGATATGGGAATAATTATCATAATGTAATATGGCAATTTACTCGCAATTGTATATATAATTGTCAACATGTCGTTGCGAACGATACATAGAGACTCATACAGAGATATCAAGTAACTCACATATTTCTTCGTGCAAAATATTGAGGAATGTTCATAGAAATGCAATAAATCCTTCGTGTAAAATGATGCACGCTTTGCCATTCCCGGACGTAGAACCACACCGACGAAGTTGGGTCTTTATCAACTGTATTGTCGCCATGTTATCAAAGCTTTAGGCGGCGGCGGCGTCGCCTTAGTAACCACTTCGCCCTAGCAACCATATCGCCCTAGTAACCACTTACATAGCAACCGACCACCATGTATCAATGACTTGAGGCATGTCATCCTCGCGTCGTGGATGGGGTGCCTTCCCCTTTTTCATCACGTCGTCAAGTACTGTGTGTATCATTCACTTCTGAACATCCCCCTCTTTGATTGATTGTGGTTATTCCGTGTTCAGTCATTGATGTCGTGATGGACGGAGCAAATTTAATTCGTAAGTGTTACTCGGCAAGTGTAACATCTTGATTCAGTAGAGAGGGTAGGGCTAGTGGCAAGAACTAAGGTTGTATGATAAGCAGGGTGTTTAATTGTCAGTAGAATACATAAACAGGATCATGCAAAATTACGAAAATATAATTCTTCTTATTAATATTACTAAAATATGTATTGTACTCTATCACAATAAGCCTTAGAATTCTCCTCTCGGTAAAAATGTCCGACATACAAAACATGTTTCTGTTTGAACTGGAGAAGTGAAAAAAAAATCAAATTGGTATGATATATTGGCGAGTTACTGCACTTTTACCACCTTGGTTTCCTTTGAAGTATTATATTTTCATTCTTCAATTACAAAAGCTCACCATATTCCAATATATTTGTTGAATTTAATTCATTCTGTTTTAACCAATTTTCAATAGTTTGGGATTGTAAGATAAAACTTGAAAGAAGTATTGGGTTTCCAATATACGCTAAGAAATCACAAAAGATCTTAAGCAACATTATACTATTTTCAAACCAAAGCATCAAGTTACAGGAAGATGCGTGATTACATTGACCTTTAAGGACCTGCTTCCAATCACATGGTTGAGAAATAACACGTAATTTTATTCAGCAGTCTGAGCAATTAACCAATTATACATTCTATTAATCCGACTCCAACATCATTTTGACTGCAGTTACAAGGTATGATAATAATGAGTTTTGATTTATCTTTCGAATCATAATGAAATAAACAATAAAAAGCCTTATGAGAGAGTCAGAGGGAGGAGAGTAAAAGTGAGGGTTGAAATTATTCGAATTAAGTTTTGGATCACTTTGAATATTTTAATGGTTCCAAGACTTAATCGAAATTATTTGTTCTTGAAAATAAAATTATCATTGAACTAGGCCTCCATCCTTCGGATGGGACTCTATATGTTTTTGGTGTCTAGTTGTGAGTCCATCTTTATTGATGTTCCATATTAAGACTACATCTGAAATCAGAACAAAAAATGATGGAGTAGAGGATTGTTTAAAAGCAACAATTCTTCTCTATTTCATCACGCAAACTTGGTTATAATGACCAAAAAAAGATATTGGTGTTTCCCAACAATATTCAAAGAAAGAAGACACATAAATAGCTAAAATTCACCTAATTTGAAAGGTGTTGACTTGTACGTATACATCGTATAGACATATTATTTTAAAGTTCGGCATGATATGGTAATGAGTCATCATCTGCGTCGTAATAATCTTTTTTTTTTTACAAAATACAAATTTACAAATTTCCAAAGCCACATTTACAAATTTCATTTTTCGCTGAAGCTTGAATTTTTGGCCTGAGATATGGCAATGATATGCTATAAAAATGTATCTGACTTAATTGTTTTTTTTTCTTGAATCAATAACATGAGAACTAATACGGGTTATTCACCATTTCTAGAAAAAGCTTACACGACCTCCCGATATCTGGCCACTACATATTTGTTATTACATGCACTTGCTCTTTTTGTTCTTTCATATTGATATATACAAAGTGTATGATCTTGTTATCATACCTTTGATGTCTTTATTTCATGGAATTCGTCCGGATTCTGTTCCAACATTTCATAACATCTATAGACGAGCGAATTGTTGACACCAAATGTGTGATTTTGGTTCCTCGAAACAATGGCAAAATCGCGCTTTAACCAGATCAGTTATTATCCCGATGTCCCAAAAAACACCCGGGTATAAATAGCGGACTTGCTAATTATAATGAAAAGATCAAACGAATATCGCATGGATAGATCGTAGACAATTAGGTATCCAACATCTATAACAAGTTAGTTTGATTTTAAACACAAAGTGATTCATTTAAACAGATCCATATAGTAAAATAGGTATCAGCGGATATTTATGAATATAGTTTTATGATCGGTTGGGATACCGTTTATCGAAAAGGTACGTTTATTGTTATGCGGCTACAATATTCGTCAATCTTAACAGCAACGGTATTATCTATGACCTCTATTCATTTTATATTTAGTTGATAAAAAGTCAATTTACAAAACTTCTGAACGCCGTTCGATTATCTTAATATAATATTAGTATTTGGTTAGAGTGCTTTTACGTTTCTTCCTAATTTGAATATATTTCATCGTTTTACGTTTTATGAAAAATCATGATTATGATTTTGATAACGCATAGAATTCTATGTGACTAAGCTACAAGGAGAATACCTCGCTTGATGATGCCCGGTTATGTCTTGTTGTCATGGTGACAATACGATAGGGCTACGCGTATATGTTTTCTATCCCACAGGTCACGGATAACTTTGTGAAACGATCCTTAATTATATTCTGATATGAAAACACTTTTTGGATTTATCTTTACCCACTCGAAATATCACAATTAAGAGGCGACAGGGACGTCATCATCTCATTTTGCGATTCTGGATTTATCTCTTTCTTACATGAAACAACGTGTTGTAAATTGATGATTATATGTTTATTCTATTGTCTTTAAATATCTTCTTAATATTTCAGAGAACTAACATGAAGATTGCAGGCTCCGCACAGATGTACAAGCTTTTTCTTCTCTTCTATATCGCTCTTCAACTCGCTACAGCCGCAAAAGGACGTAAGTGGCACGACTTTCATTGTATTTATTATTTCATTTTATTTCATTTTTATTTCTTATTATAAATTCTAAAATAAAACTTAGTGACGATTGACTTTTAATTATCTGGAATTAGCAAAATAACAATACAAGTTTATGGTCTGATGTTGATCAAGTTGATCGGAACGTTATTGTGGATTCATTATATATTTTTTTTGGGCAAATTTATACTTAAAAGAATTTTTTTTACCATGCATTGTTTAAAATCATGCCTAACTATACTAGGTTTTCTCAGTCATTTACAATATCGAATCTACTAGAATTTTTATTTGACGACATTTAGCCATTTGCGAGAAAAAGAATGCTAAAGATATATTTTTTAATCTTAACTAACAGAAATTATGGTTTTTTGGACGATGGCAACAATGTTTGTTATGGAATATGGCTATGTTGTCAAAGACATGGAATTCGATCCGTATTGATGTCGACTATGAAAACGTTATTCAAGTTTTATATGCATTTATATAGACAAATGAAAAAATAAGTTTTAAAATATCAGTTGCCTTCATACTTTTTCATGTTGTGTTTCCAGTACATTATTTCAGCAGTTCAAGAAGGTCAAATAACAATCAAGGTCTGAAAAGTTTGGTGTTCAAGTGTGATAACAGCGTTAATAACAAAACTCTTTCTTTAAAGAAGAAAACCACTAAATTATCTAATAAAAAAAATTAAGAATCATATTGCTCACATATGTGTCTTCTAACTAAAGTATAGATTTGAGTAATAACAATAATCAATAACGAAATTGATTTCGGTTAACGTACATGTATTTGATTACAAAACAAACAGTATTTCGAAATACGAATAGTTTTGAACAAAACTTGGATCCTAATGTGTTATGTTAAAATTGTACATAAACTTTAAGATTTCCATTTCAATATTGCTGTTCGAGATTAGATTAACACAACAACTCTCAATATGACTACATATACTTTTCTATTGTGCATACATGTATTAACATGAACTGTTCAACTGATCAACATTACTATAGCAAAGAAGTCATTCGCTTTGACCACAGCGGCCCTCTTCAGATATTCATCTACAAATATTCTTCGATTTAGTCATTATCAACGTCAGATGTGCTGAATTTGCTTGTCTTAAAGAACTTCAATAATAAAGTCATGAGGGAGTAATATTACTCCCTCATGACAAAAAGTGAAAAAGCCGGAGGCTGTCGGGATCAGAGTGTCTATTCATCCTTGAAAAATCTAATTAACTTTCAAAATTTTAAATTTAATAAAACCTTATCCAATATAATCCACATATCAAAAATACACATGATAAACGCATACATATTGCAACGATAAGTCTTTCCTTATGTATAGGAGGTGGCAATACTTTGCGCAGAGGTCAGAAAAATCGGCAGAACAGTCGGCACAGCGCTTCCGGCGGAAGTCAACACGATCCCTACTCGCCTTCTTACTCGTTAGATGATATTGGTGAGTTTACAAATGATGTATCTAAATGACAAATGCATATATTGGTTATTAAATAAGATATATAAGGTCAAAGTGCGAGAGAGAGAGAGAGAGAGAGATTGAAGAGAGAGAAGAGAAAGAGAGAGAGAGATAGACGACGGAGAGCATATTGAAGACATTTTCAAATATCAGAATTAAATTCATCAAATTATCAATTATTAGTTGCCGACTGCCAAGCCGATATTTTTGGTATTCTGTATATATGGCATAGTTAAAAATATTATATGTCACTCTAACCATCATGACAATCATACCCTAGATGTAAAAGGATTTTTAAAGTACCCCCATTCCCTATACTCTATGGACCTGCTCCAAGGTTAAACAGACAAATTATCTAATTAGCTTATGGATACTCTAAGGATCCAAAGGGTGTCGCATTGCATATACATATGGGGATCAGGGGTGGTCAATGGTTTCTCCTTAATCGGCAAGATATTGTTTGCACCATTCTTTTATGTGGTGAATTCATATGAATGAAAATTCAAATCTATATTGCATTATCCATTACGATGAAACGTCTTAATTAGAATTATGTAAAATCAGACAAACTTGGATTCAATAATTCTCTACATTGTCCCTATTGTTTCTTTTGCAATATTACATAAATCGCTTGGTCATCACTGTTATGTCGAATTATCTTTTCCTGGGAAATGACCCTGACAGATTAATTAGAATCACATATGATTTATATAACAAACTTGATAAAGGCACAAACCACTTTTCCGATTACATAAAAAGGAGAACAATAATGCATAAGCGACCAAATGAAAAGTGTTTATTAATATTTATAGCAACAACTGTGCAAAAAGGGTCCCACTATTCCTCCAAGGCACGGGTTGATCTAATTGTGGTGAAATCTATTTCCCGATTCGAGATAATCGTTTTTTTCTTGGGATTCAGTCGCGCTATATCATAATATGGTCCCACAAGACGACGGCTTTCAATTTGCTTTTTTCGCAAAAACAAGAAAATTTATTAAAACAGCAAGTCCCCATTAGGGAATAGTCTGCATTGCATCTTCTTTAGACCATTTTCTTTTAAATAGATCTTTGTTTCGGGTAAGATTTTTCTCCAATATATTAATAGGCAAATTGGCTATTTTCTTTCATAATGTAATGCTTAACAAATAAAAAACACAAATTGCTAAAAAAAATAAAGAACTATAGTCTTGATAGCCTTGAGACCTAATGGAAAGCGGTGTCCTATGATTATTGCAAAATATATACCTGCCGATGAATTTAAGAGCCTGTGATATAAATTACAAATACCGAAAACCTGTAATTTTCGTGAAGCGACGATACGTCCATAGTACTCTTATACAGAGCCTAGATTCAGCATGGAATAATTGTTTAACTAGTATCCTAGATCCTTCTCGCTTGATAGAGCTATAAAAGGCAATTAAGGATATAAAACCCTTGATACATTGGTCTTGCATAGTCGTAAAGAACTTTTTCCGGTTCTTGTTTTAGAAGCAACGTCCAATAGGATACATTTTAACATCTTTCATTTCCAAAAAAAAAAACAGAATTTTTTTTTCCATCGTTAAGGACTGGCCACATTGGCGGCCTTTTTAACATTAATCGCAGAATAAACCCTGTCTTCCAATGTAGTCCTAATGGGAAAACTGCTAAGCGCACATATAATTTAAACGCACTTTGTGTATAAAAACGACGAATGGTATTTTGAGATTTTGATAGACAAAACATTGGAAGACAGGGTTTGTTTGTGTTTCCAGGTCCTCCAATGTGGCCAGGCCCTAAACCACGTTATGTAATACAATGGCAAAATACTTTTTCTGGCGTATGTGAACACCTTGTCATTGTTGGAAATAGAGGTTTAGAAAACGTTCAAAACTCTTTAATGTTCAACCGAGAACTTTGCCACTTTGGTTGGTTGACAAAAAAATGCAATTAAGCATATAAACCTGGGGAATCTGTGGCCTTTTTGTTGTCTCCTGATCCTCTTTCTATTCAAGCACCCCTCCTCCCACGATCCAATTCATCCCATTCATTAAAATGCCCTTACAAAAACCGGTCACTTCTCTTGAAAAGGCGGATGCAAAGAAGTAGAGTACATTTTGTAAATGCCCCTACTTAAAGAAAATGTGGTATCCGATTGGGATCAAAATACCAAGTAGAGACTATTATGAATTTGATATTTGTTTATCTATTTGTATAAATAGTTTTGGGTTTTATATGATTTTCTGTACCAAAATTATAATTGACATATTGTATATTTTCAGATCACATGTATGTTTACATGCAAGTTAAGTCATACAGCGATCTTTGCTTAAAATGCATCTTCCTAAAATGATTAAACTGAGACTTAGTCCGTGTTCACGCAAACGAAATGGCTCAGAAAATAGCACGAAACCTGATATTTTCGAAAGCCACATTTGTATAAAAACATAGCAATTTTTCCCCTCTGTTCACGCCAAAATTTAGGATATTTTTTTGCGTGAACACTCCTTTATTTGTTTGATATCCAATGTTTTATTCCCTTACAAATAACTTAATATTATGATACTATTTCTCAGTTACTGATATTATTCTTTCAAAGGAATTTCTCCTTTTCAGCAACTAAACCCAATATTAAGGACTTTAAATGCCCTGGTGTAAATGGGAAGACGATATCGCCTTTGTTTACTTGATCCTCATGAGGTGGGAGGGTATTGAAATAATGCCGATACTCATTTCGAGTTTCCATTTCGTCACATCCTTAATAGTGGGTGTCGCATGTCCCTTGATATTTAGGATCGGTGACGAAACAGGGTGACATGGAGTGTCTTGACCGATGCAAGGGATCATGTGTGATCCCTGTGAATGCAAGATATTTAACGTTGATATCCTATTTAAATGTCAAATATATTTTTGCTATTTTTATATTACTACAGTAACTGTGAACATTTGTTATGTTTGCGCCTAACAAAATACTAACACATGGCAACTATTTTCATTATGACTGATGTCCCTTAATATGCATTCCAACCATAATACTTTTTACTGATTAACACTTTTATTTAATGTTTTTATAACAATCTTTGTCCTACCTTGATTTTATATAATTATTAACATATGCTTTGAAGCTTTGGTGAGAGTTGCTTAAACTTTCAATTTCACTTAAACTTGTTCTATGTTCATTGAGAGAATAAAAATGTATTATTTAACAATAGTAAAATACGATATCACATTTACCAAGGCTCGAAGAACACACTGCAGTGAGCAACATCTCGACATACATACATCTGCTTTTAAATGCACGCGTTTTGCCTTTAAACTAACACTCTTTGCATTACTTAACCCATCACACGCATAGACGAGGCTCGGATCGCAGCTTGGCCCGACGAGCAACGGTTGCTAGCGCGGCTTCTCCATGACTACGAACCGGCGTCGCGTCCAGTGTACAATGCGTCAACGCCCGTTACCGTTAAGTTCGGCTTGACGCTGACGCAGATTTTTGATATGGTAAGTTTCGTAATTCCCAAGATGTATTGAACGTATTTGATACGTCGTATTTAGGGTTGACGTCGAGAGGACGTTGACATCTGCTTGAGTAGGATAGTTTTTGGACGCCACATAACGTCACGTTTTCATATGATCGCTCGTCCTATGTCCAACGTCGTCATGAGGTAAGGACAACGTTGCGTCTGCTTCTGAAACGAATAACACCGTCTTGATTTGAGTCAAATAATGCCGCCATGTTAACGTCGCCCGACGTCATGTCGATGTTGTATGAACTAGCTGGCACCATAACTTAATGTATGGATAAAAACAAAGACAGAAGCGATAAATTCCTAATAAACTAGGATTTCTAGTTTTCGGCGAATTGTTTAGCCAATCCAGCATGTTTTGGTAGTCTATGCATGCAAAGAATGATTCTGTTGATGTATGTTCCTTGTTATTTATGTTGTTGTTTTCTTTATATGCACCTTTATCTGTTGCCTGGAATAACAATTGCTAAATTAATTTTGCATGAAGATTCGCTGTGTTATATAATGAGTAGCTTTACAACAGTAGATTGTATTATTGTGTAGTTTGTAACAATAACACTATTTGATTATAATATCGTCTTGAGAAAGGCATTGCATGGTATCAGTATATCAGATAAACTGCATTTCCACATATATAAAGTTTATTTATAGGATTGCAGGGAGAATTTAGACCCAGTCGATCGGCTTACTCTTTTCTTTTATTGCATATGCTATTATCTTATCATAGTAATATAGACCTGTTCCCAATCGAAGCCGCCCGTTCCATAGCTTCCATTCATCTGCCAACCCTTCCAGACTTGGTCATAAAATACACTAAATAGAGTTGAGGCAGTGCTGCAGATGTTCTAACCGTATGAACTTCCAGAACAGGCGTTAGCCCTCTCTTACACGGCGGACGCTCTACCAAACTATTACCCTACCATTCCAAGAGTCATGAGTGTCCCTAAATAAATCCAAGGACGTACCCCTGATCCGCTCCCCATTCAATCCTCCGACACATCATCTTTCCAGATCTCGAGCCAACCATTGCCAACTCCCCTACCGCGGCCATCCAACCAGAACCCTTGCGTCACCCAGAGCCGTTGCGTCGAATCCCCGACGAACAGCGGCTTCTTCGCAGACTCCTCTTTGACTATGATACGGCGTCACGTCCGGTTTACAATGCAGCTGACGTGGTTACTGTGAAATTCGGGTTGCTGTTGACCGGGATAGCGGATATGGTGCGTACGTCAAGGTGTACGCTTTTGGCGATGGATTATAGAATTCATTATAGAAATGAGGAGGGTGTTTGGTCGGGGTTTGGTCGGGGTTTGGAACAGTCGCAGAACTTATAGGCAGAAATGGAATCAAAAGGGTTCATCACGTTTTGGTATACTATGATCTGCTATGGACCCTGAGTAACAAGATCAGGGCGCACATTGTAGAACATAATGATAATCTGTTTGATTTATTCAAATCATACATGTATGAATAAAGCCTTTTTTTACACTGAAAAAATATCCAGATTAACAAAAATGATTAGGTTGAGCAATGTCACTTTATAGATAAATTGATTATACCGGCACTCAATCGACTAACAACACAGATATACCAAAGGGGTTAGATTTCTTTAGAATTATAATTTTTAATTGAAAACTTGTTTGTATTTTTTACTTTACAATCGATCAAACGAATAAAGCATTCGTTGCATAAATGTTTAATTTTGAATTTTGAATACTAATTTGTAATTTATGTCAAGATTACTATGAAGCACCATCGTGTGTGATTCAAACTTAAAAATTGGCATTAGAATCTATAGTTAATTTGGTGTAGTTTTTGTTATTTTATTTTCTATTAAAATGTATTCTATTATTTATGGCACATTTGTTGTCTGCTCGTTATGTTGTCTTTTTTTTATATTTTATTGAAACATGAAATGCGATAACGGCACGTAGATATAATATCGATACATAGTTTCGACATATTATACAATGGCGTTTAAAATAGAGCTATGACGTACATCTATTATAAGTGCTGTATGGTGATTAAGTGATAATGAATAATCGTAAATTCAATTTTATCCACAATATATTCGTTTAAATTGCTGGCATATTTGTAATATAACTAGTAAGATTGGGTAATAATTTTTTTTGTTTTTACCATTTATGACATTGTTTTTCAGGACGAGGTCAATCAAGTTCTTACGACCAATGTCTGGATAGAGCAGGTGAGCAAATTTCAAATAAAAATATATCTTAATTTAACGAATGGGTGCTAGTATTCAAGATCTTAGAGGTTACTTACATGATGTGTCCGCCTCTCTTAAGCTCAAAAATAAAATAAAATACCTTGCCTGTTACCCGCTTCACATCCAACACATTGACCAAACCGGTCAGGCGCCTTATTAGTACCATGTATATACTTACCAGTGCTTGCGTTCGGTATTTGATGACTCGTGACATATCTCAAATTCAAAAAATAAATCAATAATAAATAATTCAAATTTAAAAAGAAGATATATATTATAAGTGTGGCACTAGATCACAAGATACAAGTTATTAACTACAACACTATAGCAACAGGCAGTATTGCTCAGTGCTCTATTTTGGTTGTCGCTTCTCCGAGTAGTTGCCATTAGCGAACCGGAAATGCCATCATTTCCGTTTTCGCGCTTCTAGTACAAGATTCTCAAAAGGCCAAATGCGCTTTTTGTCTCTGTACTCACTGAAACAACCCTGAAGGATTATACATTTGGTAGAGAGATATGTGCGAATGATGAGGTTCGCAAAAGAAAATAGATATACATATAGCATATCATACATATATCGCCAACTCGTCTATTTACAGTAAAAAACAGTACTGTAAATCAATATAGAACTCACAAAAACCAAAAGAAGTACATGTAAAAAAGAAAGAAAATCCCATACATCCTTTGCGTTTGTTACCCTATCAATGCAGCCATGTAAGCACCTTAAAAAACTTCACACCTCCATTCACCTATTCCTCCCTCGTTTCTCCTTACTGGTTTACGATAAGGTGCTAGTTTGCGCATCAAACCCAATCAATCGAATGTTCACTGTAAAATGTACATATTTAAGGAAGGAAAATCCATCGGCGACTCATTTATATACCAATGATGCTCAAAAACTGTTTTCAGCGAATGGTAAAGGAGCATTTTATGGGTAATAGGTGGCATCAAATCTCGGTAATTCTCGTCGAAGAATGTGCGGTATGCCGCACTGTTGCCTAATCCCTATTATGTGATGTCACGTGATTTATGGCAAATATATAGAGTGGTGCGGATAATCATCATTTACAATGTACATCGGTTTGCTATCTCGTTTTTGTAAATGTTTATCATTTCAAATAGAAATAATCAATGTGCCTTTTGAAAACATATACCAAAAATAAGCAGCGACATTTTTCAACATGCTCCCATTCCCACAAATCTTGAGTCTTCGTAAGAGGTCACACTACTTTTTTGTAGGATGTAGGAAGCCATTGAATGTCGACTTTACTGATCATATAAGTCACATTTAATTCATCTAGATTCTACACCCTGTTATTATTGTTCCTAATCTATGACATGTTGCGCCCGAATACCGCGCGTTATCGATGTCCATAGTTATGAAGACCAGTGTCTGTAAATCAGAATTGGCCAACTTGACAAATATTGAATCTAAACACGAGATTCTAATAAATGCTGTTTTCAAGAACCAGGTCCGTAAACAGTGTTATCAGAACTGATGAAATCAGTTCATAATTTCATTTTGATCAATGATGATACAATATCCAGGGTAAATGCTTGAAAAGTATTCAACGACATAGAAACAATAGCTCAACTCAACCAATAAACTAATCTTATTGAACACATCAGGGGTGTGATTCAGTTTACGCCTGCATTATGATAGCGAGAGCAAAGGCTTGTTCAACTCGAAATTTCCTATCGTGAGTAGACTTTTAAGTTAATATCAAAACTTATTATCATATGGAATATATTGTCCCAATGGAAAACTTTATTCACATTATATCTTTAAACAATCGCAGGGCAAAGTCAAAGCCCAGAACTGTAGACGGTATTACATTGAGTTATATTATTACATCGATGAAATATACAATTTTACACCATTTGCTTACAATACCGCCAAGAGCAATACCTACGACAACGTTTCAAGAACATAGAATTTTATTGGACATAGCCGGTGTTACGTGCAAATAAGCCCGCCGTGCTCAAAAGCCCCCGTTACTCTATATGCTCTTTATGAACGTGAGCAATTTCTCACATTTTCGAGGGCAGGCTTTTTTCTTATCACTAATCACGAGACGACTCAGGCTTTCTTGCACGACGAGAAAATCATTAAGTTCACCTCGTGCAAAAAAGCCCTAGTCGTCTTATCTGTTTATGTAAGTATTTATGTGTGATAGGTTATCAACGGTGAAGATAACACATTAATAATGATTTTCAATTAAATTAGATACAAAACAGAAACGATTTACGTTTCTATTCTAAATATTATTAATGTCCCTGTCTTCTTTCTCTTTTAAATTCTTCAATTTGCCTGATATAATATAAAATGAAAAGAGATGTATACATTTGTAATTAGAGCTAAAACATGAAATTAATTAAAACAATTAAATATTCAGATATGCTGTCATTATGAGCATCGGTTTGTTATTATTCTGGGAGTATTTCGTTAAAAATCTAGCTGTAAATGATTTTGATATATTTCAATAAAAGTGTGACAGTTATTTTTGTTTCCAGTTATTTTCATTTTCATATTCAATAATCAACAACCCTTTATCACCACATGATAAAACTCAAATATTTGCATAAGATATTAAGATAAGACGACTCAGGCTTTTTTGCACAAAGCAGGCTTTTTTGCACGGGAACAGTTGCGTGCAAGAAAGCCCCACGGGCTTTTGAGCACGGCGGCCTTTTTTGCACGTAACACCGGACAGAAATTAACACAACAACAGTCCGAAGCGTCCAAATCAGACTGTGGTAAATAAACACTGTCAGCTAGGGCTACTTTTGTGCTCCTTGCTAAAATTAAGACTTTGGGACTTGCTTATGGTTAAGACTTGTGTCTCCGCCGCTAATCCGGGTAGGAGGTCGTCCAGGGATCGGGTGTCATGGCAACGCGATCCATCAACGCACTAGGTGCGGTGCCCTCTCATCTTTCTATTGCCGCTTCGTATTACTGTGGCGCATGTGGGTTTCAAACAGAGGACGGTGACGTCTATCTGTAGTGCTGCTCAGCCTTGTTTAACTCAAAAGTTAATGTACTTATCAGTAGGAAGGTTTTAAATAAATATGTATTTAAGGTTTTGCAGAACA
>LQRL01078609.1:0-18358 GCA_001703475.1 Hydroides elegans | reverse complement strand
CATACATGTATGTTTTTTTAGGGGGGAGGAGGGGGAGGGAGTTGTTTCGGTTTCTCACAGTTTACACCAATTCTTACATGTATTTTTCTTTGATTGAACATAATAAATTGTTAATTACATTATTGTGGCAAAATTTCAAGTTGCCCCTTTCAATAATAATAATAATGGGATGAAAATATAGGAGAATATAGCAGATTACCCTAAAATATAGGGGAAAAGTCGGAGACCCCTAAAATACAGGAGATAGTAGAAGCGCTTTACAACCTGATTATTTCATTGCAATACAATCCATAACAGTGACTATTGCGCAGAATGAAAAACAAGCCGCTCGATTTAATAAAAAAATAAGCACTTCAGATATCGATGAATTAACAATCATATCTGTGTTTTGCATAAAAATTGCATACATACGATATACACACACAAATACATAATAAGATTATATCAAACAAAATATAGGCCTAATAATAAAACCGTTCAATTACAAAATGACTATAATAAAGATAATTATTGCATCCAAATATGATATCCTAACTATATACATGTACAAACATCATATTAAAAAAAGAACTGCATTCGATAAATCAAACACACCCTTTGATGAGCGATTCAGAAAACTATACGATTAGATCAATCAATAGATAATAATAAAGGCGTGTAATTACACAATAGCCATAATTAAGATGATTATAGCATCCATCATCACAAACCTTATACATAAACTATATTCATGTGCAAACATCATATAAAAATAGCAACTGCATTCGCATAATCAAACAAACAAAATTCTGAGCGATTCAGAAACAAAGAATAGTGTTGAGACGAAAATATTGGATAATATAGCAGATTACTCTAAAATATAGGGAAAAGTAGGAGACCCCCAAAATATAGATGAAAGTAGGAGCGCTTTACACCCTGATTAATTTTTTGCAATACAATTAATTACAGTGGCTATTGCGTAGCACGAAAAACAAGTAGTTCGATATATAGGAGAAAGCACTTGAGATATCGATGGATCAGCATTCATCTCTGTGTTGTTATGCATTAAATTGCATACATACGATGTCTCTAATTAGACCTTGCATTTTTTTTTATATAAAACTAAGGCTCTAACAAAGTCATACACAAATACATACGGTAATAAGGCTATATAAAAAATATAATAATAAAGCTGTTGAATTATAAATGGCCATAACTAAGATAATAGCATCCAATATAATGTCCTTTACATCAAATATACATAAACAAACATCATATTTATATGAGAATTGCATCCAAACGCAGTATAAGCGTATGTGATTTTAAAAAATCAATTAATATTTACATATTTATTCTTTTTAATTTTTAGTACTATATTCACCGTTTTGTTTTCACGGATTTTTATAGGGGAAGGGTTCGGTCATGTTTCTCAAGATTACACATATATGTATTTTTTGATGGAACCCTCCGGATGTCAGTCACAGTATTGAAGCCCTTTTTAGACCGATACAACTCCATTGTTGCTGGTCTTTTGTCGCTTTCCTTTTCCCTTTTTCGTGTTACCAGGGCACACAGCTGTACCATTGCTACTTGTGCATGTAACCTTAAGCACGCCACGGGTTATTTCGAATTTAAGGTCAAACACTTCGGGAACCTTAAAAGCGAGCAGGGCGTCCCATTCCTTTTTGAGCGATTCCGCTTCTTTTTGGAGAGCGGCTTCGTACGAAGGACTCAACAAGGATTTTCCATTTGCATAAAGCATCTCTAAGCGCTTTTGGAAAATGTCGGTTCGTTTTTCGAGGTCCCGAAATTTTTGTCCGTGCGTATCGAGGATTTTCAGTTCAGCGGATGCTTGATCCTTTACGAAGCGAATCTGTGTATTGAACTTACGTTCAATATGTCTTTTGCTTAGGTTGTAGTTGTTTTCATTTTTGTTGTGTTCATTTTCTTTTTCAAACTCTAAAACGTCCAGACATTCAGCTTGTTTATCAAGTATCGAGCTCCTGGACTTATATAACACCGAATTAAAAAGTGTTTCACGAATTGTGTAGATACCACGCCTGAAAAATATCAAAAATATTATGACAAGAAAGAAGGCTTTGACGTGGCATGTATTATAATATGTTTCATTGTATAGAACATTAAGACTATTTAATCGATGATTAAGTGCTCTTTGCCATACCATTCTTGAGATTGTTTGCAGAAAATCCAAACAAAATTACATGGAATGTATGATGATATGACCTATAGTTAGGGTGTTGAATAAGGTAAATAATTTTAAGAGGACAATCTTGGCCAGTAAACTGTTCTCGTTTATAAAAGTAATGATACGTTTCAATCCGATATGCAACTGAATGCATAGTCGTATCGATGAAGCATATAACTACGGTTCCGGGTCGCAAATACGCGGCAGATATCCCTGACTATTCGCGGCTTGTTTCGATATAGCAGTCTCAACTAGCTCCAACCAATTTCAACTAGTTGCGTCCCTATGATATGAAAAGTCGTAAAATCAAACCATAAGATTTGATGAAATTAGATAATAGACTGCTAATTTTATTATATATTTTTTGCTTACACAAAGTTCTGTGTTAACCAACGAAATGGGTTGCTCGAATGGAGATTATGTTTATTTTTCTATTATTTTCTTTGGCATATTACTAACATGCAAATTTTACGTTGTGACTGATAAATTATTTTTTAAGACGTAGTTCATTTGCTTTGACGTTTTTTTTGAAAAAAAAGAGATAAGCATTATTCATGCATAGGACATGATTTAAAAAATATATTGTCATTGTTAACACAAGTTTCACATCGGCCCTCTCTGTAAGTACCCCACACCGTCGACGTGTAGCAAGTATAAGCATGAAACGATTAAGTTGAGATACAATCGACCGATTTTTGTTTATCTTTCTTTGAATCGTTCAGCATAATGCTAATAGGTCCTAAGTGGAGAACAAAAGGAATTATCTTATGTTGACATAATGGTTAATAGGGATCAGAATTCAAAAGATATATTTATAAAACGAAAAGTTAATACCCCAAGACCAGGCTTTCACAATCAAATAGTTTGAAACATTATCAGTTGAAATTTTACCGGAGATCAGATATTCATCAGCAAAGTGCTTTTGGATTTCTTTCATTGACCACTAGACCAAGATATGGTTTTTATGAACAATAAAAACCTATATAGAAATGACAATGATTCACCTTTTTACTTACCAAAATACTATAGGCCATGTTTGATCATAACTACTTCCACGTGTACATGCAACATCAAACCGACCATTCTCACTAATATCCAACACCAATCGATGGCGTTGTCGCATTTCCTCGTGTAAACTCTCAAGCCGCATGCCGAGATCTTCGATCTTCTCCAGCGGCTTTTCTCCAGCCCTCGTCCATGCTTCAAATTTTTCAAATATCGCCACATACTTTTGTTTCCATGACTCAAGAAATTCTTTTTCTTTTCTGGTTTCTTCGTTGATCGTGTTTCGCATGTGGTTCCAACTGTCAGATTGCAGGTTGAAATGGGTTAAAGTGTCAGTTTGGTGTTGGAGCTCGAGGTCGTCGATGCGGGAGTGGCATCTTTTTTGCTGTTCATTAAGTTTCCCTATTTCGCGATCGATCCAATCACTATAAAATAAAGTAAGCATAGATGCATAAAATCATATGGGACATATAGCATTGGTTCATATATTTATTAATATTTGATAAGATTAATGACATTGGTTCGAAACCAGTGAAAACATAGAGCCTGTGCATCACTTCATACAGATTATGTATATGTTTGAAAGTTATCAAAAACACATGATACTGTGTTAGCGCCTAGAACTAAAAAAATGATAAAAATATATCAATTGAGCAACGTATCAAGAACTTATTCATATTATATACTCACTTAACGAGCAAATTCATGCTGTAATCCATGCTGTATATCAGTAATTTTTCAAAAAAACTTATGTGATTTATTCCTTTAAACTGATAAAATTCAACATAGTAAGCTCTTCATGTCTCCATTTGTTTTGATAAGTCAGCAAACTCACACTTCACAGTGGTGGCAACATATAACATATAAATGATAAGAATTTATCCATTAAGCATTGTAAGGTCGCATTGTTAAAGACGACTATGTGGATTTATGAAGTTAGCTCCTCAATATATAAAGGTGAATCACGAAATTCTTAAGCTGCCGTGTACAATGGTCTGTAAGCCATGGGTTATAAAAGAATGATTTGATTTCAAAAACACCAAGGAGGAGGATATATATTGGTCAAATAGTTAGTGGGTTGAGTGCAAACTACTTTGATTTTATGAATTAAAAAAATAAATCCGAATTAAGTTAATATTCCCAAAAAATACTTGAATACGTCAACACTTGATTAATCGGAAACAATATTTCCGTAATAAAATCCTATGAACAATTCACCCTTTATGTTAAGTCTGTTCTTGTTTCGAGTCAATTTTCAAATATCCACTTGATGCACCGATTGTTTGATTTTATATACAGTTTACAGCGGAGCCTAGATGTTTATGATAAGGATTTATCGGTTGTGCGTTGTTAGGTTGCAGTGGTAAAGAGGTCTATGTAGTTGTATGAAGTCAGCTCCTCAAGATATTAAGGTGAATTACGGTTCGCTACTGGATATACATGTACCGGCATGTAAGCTAAACGAATTTAGTCAATATTCCCAAAGAATACGTCAATAGTCGATTAATCAGTAGCAATATCTCAGTGACAAAATCCTATAAACCATTCACCCTTTATTTTACGACTATTCTTGTTTCGAGTCAATTTTCTAAATATCCACTTCTTGATCCACAGATTCTTGGGTTGTGAAATGTGAGATCGCAATATTAAGTGCGTCTTGACTTCTATGTGCTTATATGGAGTCAGCTTTTCGATCATTAACGAGATCACTCGAATTGCTTTAATTTAAATGTTATTCCAACGTATATACCGGTATGTAGCCCGCGGGTTGCAAACAGAGTTTTTTTCGAGCTGAGGGATCGTGTATTTATTCGGATGCACACTATTCAAAACAACATTTCATCATCTGATGAGTTTGGACCATTGAGTTGTACATTTTTGTTTAATGAACACAAATCCTAAATAAATGAATGTGTCTTATTCTGTATGAGAAGATAATATTTATTTGTTAAGTAGTCACTCATAACCAGCTCTACAAAAGCCTGTCAGCGTTTTTATAAAAACATGGTGGAGAGGGGTATTAATCACACCATCCATATTAACTACTATAACATGCATCAATAAATTACTTTAAGCCGATTCATCAGATGACATGGGGCCTTGTTCTGTCTGTGATTAAATGACATATTTTTGAGAGTTAAGAGGCTTTTGAAATAGTGCGGGTTGATCCGACAAATCTAAGATTTGACAGGAGTTGTACCCTTTAGACCGACACAATACCATTGCTGATCGGTGTATGACGCTTTCCATATTTCATGATTCCTTGGCACTATGATGTGTCACTACTTCTTATATGTGTGACCTTAAGCACACCATGGGCCACGCTAAGAACTTCAGTATGTCTAGCATAAACACGAAAGTTCGGTTATCAAAATGTAACGATATTTTTAGTCAAAAATTTAAACTTAAGATACGATAAATCAATCATAGTTTTATTTCAGTTTTTTTTAAATTATGAAATGAATTTGCATGATATGGAACATTTTTAAAACGTTATGACTAGGGATTTCTTTAATATTATTGGGTTTATGCAACAGTATTACAAGTCAACATATAAATTGTTCTCCACAACAATATTTAGGGTTAGAGTCGATTGAGAATCAGACAAATCAAATAGGTGTATATTAATATAAGACCAATATAAGATAGGTTATACAGCGGTGCATCCTTTACATCGTTTTCAAATCACTTCCCTCCTTGAAATAATAAATGCAGATTATATAACAGTATTTGTTTTGCGTTAAATGCGATGAAATAAAGTGAATGCATCATATAACCATCTGGGTATTTTATTTTACTTAAATAAAATCATTACAGTGCCTTTAAATACACAAATACATAATAACGTCATATCAAACAAAATAATATAATAAAACCGTTCAATTACAAAATGACTAAAAACAAGCCATCGTTGAGGGCACAGACCCCAACCGAACACCAAAAGTCAGTGAATCTTCATATTTTTATGTAAAGCACATACAAAGTCTATTTCGTGGTTTTAATAACATAAAATAACGTATTCCTACAACGTTTTTCTCACACCTTCTTTCTCACAATGTCTGTCTCAACGTATCTCTCACAACGCCTTTCCACTTTTTTTTTCTCACATCATCATTCGCACAACGTAATGCTCATAATTTCATTTGCACGACATCATTGTCACAACGTTTTTCTCACAATATCTTCTCCCAACGTTGTCGTAACTTATTCCTATATACATGTACATATTATATTTTTACGTCTTTCTCACAAAATTTTACTCTTGACGTCTTTCGCACAAAATCTTTTTCACAAAGTAAATCTCACAATATCTTTCTCACACCGTTGCCCTTACATATTCGTCCACATAACGTAGTCCTCACAACATCATAATATCACGTAATGTTTCTGTGCTGTATAAACATCCCCAAATATCTCAAATTTGACTAAGTTCAGACATTTATTTATCTATCAAACTGAAACCTCAACGTTGCGCATCTTCGATATATATTCTTTCACTGTGGTTTCAGAACCCGAAGACAAAAGCTTCATACCAAAGTGCCGCGGACAAAGTGTTGTACAAATGTCCCGAAATATCTTAAAATCGCCTAAGTTCAGACCCCCGTAATTTCGACAATTTTTGGTCGATCAAACTGAAACCTCGACATTGCACACCTGTAGTATATATTCTTTCACTGTGGGAAGTTTCAGAACCCTAGGACAAAGGCTTCATACCAAAGTGCCGCGGACAAAGTGTTGTACAAACTGAAACCTCGACGTTGCACACCTGCAATATATATTCTTTCACTGTGGGAAGTTTCAGAACCCTAGGACAAAGGCTTCATTCCAAAGTGCCGCGGACAAAGTGTGTACAAATGTCCCCAAATATCTCATAATCGTCTAAGTTCAGACCCCCGTAACTTCGACAATTTTTGGTTGATCAAACTGAAACCTCGACGTTGCACACCTGCAATATATATTCTTTCACTGTGGGAAGTTTCAGAACCCTAGGACAAAGGCTCTATACCAAAGTGTCGCGGAAAAAGTGTTGTGTGATAAGCGGGACGGACGGACGGACAGACGGACGGACAGAGTCAAATCCTATAGACCCCTCTCCCCCGGGTTCCCCCGGTTGGGTTCTAAAAAGATCATTATTGCATCGAAATATGTTATCCTATTCATAAACAATTTACATGTGCATGCACAAACATATCAATATTTGAATTGCACACACACGAAGTGTATGTATAAACAAATCTATACAAAATGTAGAATAAAAAAAAATAATACATTTAATGCATATCAATTATAACCTTTTAATATTTTGCTTTAAAATTCACAATTTGTTACACGGGAAAAGTATTTTCAGTTAGATAGGCTTGTTTTTTAAAGCTAAAACTCACTTTCGTTCGTAAATTTTATCTAACCCATTGTCAGTCATGTAGGCAAGTTTAAATCCTCTTAGACCGATACAACTCCATTGTTGGTTGTCTTTTGTCGCTTCGCCTTTCCCTTTTTCGTGTTGCCAGGACACACAGCTGTACCACTACTGCTTGTGCATGTGACCTTGAGAACACCACGGATTATTCCAAATTTAAGGTCAAACACGTCGGGTACCTGAAAAGCGAGAAGAGTGTCCCATTCCTTTTTGAGCGAGTCTTCCTGTTTCTCGAGAAAGGCTTCAAACGACGGGTCCATAAGTCCCTGTCCATTGGCATAGAGCATCTCTAAACGCTTTTTGAAAATATCTGTTCGTTTTTCGAGGTCCTGTAGTTTTAGCCTGTGCGATTGGAGCAATTCAAGTTCACAAGAGACTTGTTCATTTACGAAGCTTATCTGTGAATAGAATTTATTTTCAACATGTCTTTTAATTAGGTTGCAATTGTTTTCACTTTGGTTGAGTTCACTTGCCTTTTCGAAGTTTAATAATTTCAAAAATTCGGTTTGTTTATCGAGTATTTTGCACATGTATTTGTCTAATTCGGTGCGTCGTAAATCAGCTTGAATGGAAAAGTAAGCAAAGCTGAAAACATCAAAACAAAATTGTTACAATAGACAGAGTATGACGTTTCATATACTATAATATGTTTTTTTGCCATAACAATACTTAACTCGATGATTACACGCTCTTTGCAATGGAATTCGTGTGATTGTATGCGAAATCGAAACTCAATTAAATATAAATATGAATTTTTCTGATTATGAATAGATGGTTATATGACTTATAGTGTACGTGTATTTTATTTTTATTTGTGGACAATCTTTGTTCGTACGTTTTTTTTTCAGAAATGTATGTTCACTGCATCTCCGTTTGATATGCAATTACATGCATATTCGTATCAAAGAAGCATATTACAAAACCTTAATCAAGGACACGTTTATAAATTATACAATTCTATTTGTATTCACTTACAAAAGCAATGGCCTATACTTATCCAGCTTTTCGCGTGTGCATTTTACATCCATCCGACCATTCTCACTGATTTCCAATTTCAATTGCTTGCGTCGTCGCAATTCAACCTCTAAATCCAGTCCCCGCTTGTCGAGGTCTTTGAGCGTCTCCCTCCAATGATCCGCTGGTAGCGTACCACTGTCCTTTGCTCTCGATAACACTTCAAATTCATTTTCTATCTCTGTACCCTCCTGTAGCTTTGCTTCTAGAAATTCTATTTCTTTTCTGGTTTCTTCTTTGATCGTGTTTCGCATTTGGTTCCAATTGTCTCTTTGAGGGTTTGAACTGGTTGAAGTGTCACTTTGGTGTTTGTTCTCGAGGTCGTCGATGCATGACAGGCATCTTTGTTGTTGGTCTTTCAGATCCCTTATTTCTGGATCAATCCATTGGCTATAAATTAGAATATACAAAAAGACATAAAATCTAACGAAACATAAAGCATTGGTTCGTCTATTTATTTACATTTGATGAGATTGATGACATTGATTCGAACCAGGGATAACATAGAACGTGTGCATCATTTCATACAAATTATACATATGTTTATTAAAAACACATGATACTGTGTAAACATCTAGAACTAACAAATAGATAACAAATATATGAATCGAACAACGCATCAAGAAGTTACTCATATTATATACTCACTTAATGAGCAAATCCATGTTGTATATCGGTAAATTTTTGCAAACTTGTTTGATATTATTCCTTGTAATTGATAAAATTCAACAAAGAAAACTCTTCATGTCTCCATTTGTTTTGATCTGTAAGCAAACTCACACAGTTAACAGTGGTGGCAACATATAAATGATAAGGACTTTTCGATTGTGCGTTGCCAGGTCGCAGTGCTTAAGACATCTATGTGGTAATGTGAAGTCAGCTCCTCGAGAGATAAAGGTGAATCACGTACGAAATCGTTTAGCTACAGTGTATAACGATGTGTAAGCCACGGGTTATAAAAAATGATTTTGATTTCAAAACACCAAGGACGAGGAAATATATTGGTCAAGTAGATAGGTTTGGTCAAGTGGTCAAGTTGCATTGAGTGCAAACTTCTTTGATTTTATCAATACAACAAAATCCGAATTAATTCAATATTTATAAAAAAACTAATTACGTTAATGATTAATTAATTATAAAACTCATTTCTCAGATAAAATCTTATAAACCATTCGCTTTCTGATAAAACGAATTTGGTTTCGATACTTGTTCCCCTAAAACACAAAATATAAATTCAGTCACTTTATGCACGAAGTTCTTCTATTGTGAAATATAAGACCACAGTGTCAAGTGTTACGAGATCTCATGCATAGATTAATATACAGGTAGTCCTAAATTTCTACCGCGTACACAGGTGTGAAACCCGCAGGTTACATATACTGATTTTGTTTTCCATCTAAGGGGGTTCAGACAGGGCCGAAAAAATATTACAAACAATATAAGAGTGTTATCTAATATGCTATAAACATCATGAAACATCTAGTATATAAACATCATGAAATGTTCGTCCTGAACATGAAGCGCTACTTCTTACATCAAAATACGGTATATTCACTTTGTTTTATTACAGCGCTTATCATAATTATAAAATATGAAGTTTTTGCATGATAAGTAACAATTTTATAGCGTTATGACAGAGGATTTCTTAAATATGATTTGCATATGATTGAAATAACACATTAATACACAGGTATACCAATACATCCATGGGGCGGGTAATACATAGGTGCAGGTTATAAAGCGTTTTCAAACAATTTCCGGTATCTTGAAGTGCAGGATGCGGGTTATATACCAGTATCTGTTATGCACCGTTAAGTGTGGTTATATAAAGTGAATGCATCATTTTACCATAAGGGTATTTTATTTTCTATATATAGTTCGCCAATACAAGTCATTACAGTACCTTTTGGCGCATTATAAAAAACAACAAGCTATTCATTGCAAAATGTGTAAGCAGCTCATCAATGGTATCTGTGTTAGGTGTATAAGGTTCTTATTCACTTCATAATACAATAAATAAAATACATTTATATCAATATATCCAAATGAGAGGATATCATGCACCGTACTCTGTAGTAGCATAAGCGAATACATCATATAACCATTTGGCTATTTTAATTTCTATATATATGTAGCACGCAAATACAAAGCAGAACAATACTTACTGCGCAGCATGAAAAACAAGTAGTTTGATATACAATGAATAAACACTAAAGCAATCGTAAAGACGGCCTCCAGCTTGCACAACACTTAACCTTGACGTAATGCAGAGCTTGTGTGCGTATACATTAGGTCAGCACAAGCTCACAAAAACGTATTGTGCAATCAGGGTGCAATGTTAAAACATATATATATACATATATAGCCATACTTTTGACACAGCATTGCATATAAAACTACATCCTTTAAAAATATATACCGGTAAAATATACTAGTAAAAAATATATTAGTAATCACAAATTCATTTTCTAATTCACACCGTATTCATAAGATCATCGAAACCTTCAAATTAATCATAACCTATACCTGAATATGTATTTACATTATATAAATATACGAACAGTATCCAGACATAGAGTGCGCGGATAGGATTTTCTTTATTGTATATTAATTACTTGTATATTAACTTCTAACATTTTACTTCAAACCGCTTTATTCATCGTTTGGTGCACGACAAAAATATTTTTGTCGGATTTCCTAGATTTCTCAAATTTAAACAAACTAAAACATGTATGTTTTTCAATTGTTATCCAATTTTCAGTCACAGTAACAAGGCCTTATCTCATGTCGTCCCTTTAGACAGATACAAGTCCATTGTTGGTTGTCTTTTGTCGCTTCGCCTTTCCTTTTTTCATGTTGCCAGGGCAAACTGCTGTGCCACTGCTACTTGTGCATGTGACCTTAAACACGCCACGGGTCATTTCAAATTTAAGGTCAAACACATTTGGTACCTCATATGCGAGGAGGGTGTCCCATTCGTTTTTGAGCGCTTCCGCCTCTTTCTTGAGGGCGGCTTCGTACAAAGGACTTAACAAGACTTTTTCATAAATTTGGACATAAAGACATTTGCATAAAGTAAAGCATCTCAAAGCGCCTTTTGAATAGTGCAGTTTGTTTTTCAAGGTTCCGCATTTTTTGTCCATGTGAATCGAGCGTTTTTAGTTCAGAGGAGGACTGTAAAAAGTCTAAACATTCGGTTTGTTTATCAAGTGTTGAGCTCCTGGATTCATCCAATTCGGCCCGACGTAATTCAGCGCGCATTGAGAAGGGTACAAACCTGAAAAATACCAATGAAATATTTGTAAGAATAGATAAAGGTTTGATGCTGTATAATCTTTAACATGTTTATTTGCAAAAATATTACTTATAGTTAATCGATGATAACGCTCTTTGCCATGCAACTCTTGTGATTGTATGTTAATATAACTTACAGTGCACATGCTGTGGACCGTGGATTTTTTTCCGCAAATGTAAGTTCAATGAACCAGTTTGATATGCAACTACATCCATATTCGTATAAAAAAACTATAACCAAACCTTAATTAAGACCATTAACATGTATATAGAAAATACAATATAATTTGTGTTCACTTGCAAAAGATATATCCAATCAAGAGGCCGCAAATCCTCGCGTGTACATGTAACATCCATCCGACCATTCTCACTGATATCTAATTAAGCTCCTAAACTTGATCAGAAAAAAACGGACAAGTGCACATTGGCCATGTGCGTGGGCGATAATGGGTTAAGATACGTACAACAACGCAACGGGACTGAAAAACATTTAGAACCCAATAAAAACCCAAAAAGGAATATAAAAGGATTACTTACAGGCGTTTTAACAATAATATCCGACATTGTAAAGGTTGCAGTAATCCAAATAAGAACTTGAGCTTTGAAACAAGTAATCACCAAGACTTCCGGTTAAAATGAGAAAGTAAACAGAGCCAGAACGAGGCTGGTTGTGGCCAGTGATTGGAGTAACTAAGGAAGGGGTGACAAACAACAACATGGCGGCCAAAATGGCCCAAACCAACTGTCCAACCTAAAAAGCTCAAGAAAGAAGAAAAAACACAGAAAAAGGTTCCTAGATGGAAACTTATGAATAATGCGCTCATATAGGAAAATAAAACAAAATTCTTAGAAGGGTGCACAGTGCAACAAGGTTGCAAACGGACATCAAAGAGACGGCCAAAAAACCCAAAATATGAGGCTGTGATTTTTCTCTAATAATTACTTTAAAAATGTCTGGTAAAAAACACAGAAACGGTAGAAAATGAGGACCTAAAGGACGTAAAAGAGTGCCTTATCCTCTGGAATATTTAGTAAATTGTTGTGGGTAAACGAGCCGCCAGAGCCAACTTTGCAGTTGGAAACTAACACGAACTCAACAACAAATAAAAACATTCCAAGCGCTCGGTCACCGCCAAAACCAACGGGAAAGGTAAGAATATACCTTTACATACAAGGAAAACCCTGGTTGAACATAAGTAATGCCTAAAAACTCGAAAATTTTGAAAAAATCTTGAGTTGAGAAAAAAGGCGTGTGAACCGTAGCGCGTGCGAAAATTTTAGGGAGTGACGTCATAGTTCGTATTGGGATGTAGCCCGATGGGCCGTTTTGGCACCATGGGGCCAAAGTGGCCCCATGAGGCCATTATGGGATCATAAAATTTAAATCTTATTTAGGGTGTCACTCGAGTGTTCTCGTTTTACAAGCGCGATACGATATTTATAGATATCGAAAGGCAGAATAGGGTTCAAGGATGTAAGTAAACTTCTCATCGTGGGATATTAAGCTAATCATTATTGTATGTTAGTGCTACCAACTCAAACCGACCAAGGATTCACATCTTCCACTTTAAAACTTCGTCATTGAAAGGACAACCATTGTAAGGATAAATTGAATATAAAAACATTGTGGTCAATGTATATTCAGGTCTAAATCAACGGGTACAGCAGATCCACCACGTTACATGCGGTCTTGTACTCTGTCCTAGTAGATGTGGCATATATAATAATGAAAGTGTAGGATTAAATATAATATGATAGTACGAGCAGATCCAATCGATCCACAACTTAACACACGTCTTGGTAGACCTATGACACAATCCCTTTCCCTATTCCGTGTTGCCTGTCTTATAATGTGCCACTACTACTTGGATATGTGACCTGAAGCACGGAATGGGCTATTTTGAACTTTAGGTCAAACGCGGAACCTTATATTTGAGGAGCATCAACATTGCATGGCTTACTTATTCAGAATGCAACTTTCGTCGTCAGTAATCAGCATAAAAAACTTGATACAACGACGTAATGATATAAGTTTCATATTAATCAGAATGATATCAAAATGAAATGTTCGTCATCTAAAATAAGCACGAACAATTCAACCTGATACAATGTATCAATTATAGTTTTATATACATGTATTGACTTATAAACTATGAAATATTTTCATCTGTTCCATGAAATTCCTTTATGTCCATCGGATTTCAAAAACAACCAAGGAGGAGGATATATATCTGTTTAGTAGATAGCGCAAACTACTGAGTGCAAACTACTTTGATTTTAGGAATACAACAAAATCAGGAAAATGTCAATACTTGCCAAAACAATACCGAAATGCGTCAATAATCAATCAATCATAATCAACATTAAAAACTTATAAACCGTTCGCTTTATGATAAAACGATTTTTGTTTCTATACTTTTTTGCACAAACTATCAACATAGTTATTTTATGCACGGAATTCCCTGAATATGAATTATAAGGCCACAGTGTAAAGGGCGTCTCTACGTTTGTGGTTATATAAGGTCAGCACCCGGATTCTAACGAGATCATTCAAACGGCTTAATTTACTCGTAGGTCTATTTTTCTACCGCATTAACTGGTGTGTAACCCTCTGGTTATAAAATCTTTAAAAAATATATATCAAAGTGAGGAGTTCTTTGCATTAGGGAAATGAGATGTTAACATATATCGAGTGCAAATTAGTTTATATCAATTAGGCTATAGGGTGATATCATATAAAATTGTCAAGTAGGCGCTCAGAGCCAGTACTAAAGTAGTCTTAAAGCGCTTTGAAACAGCCTTTCGTTATTGATTTTCAAATAAACAGTAAACCTTGGTCCATGACATAAGTTTATATATATATTTTTTTATTATTAAAAGAAATAATCTGAGGAAGGGTCTTCAGCACTTTTTCAGTATAAATTAGTGAGTATGTGTGTGATGAGTAATAATTGTATAACGTTATAACTAAGGATTTCTTTGATGTGATTTGCTCTATGATTGGTAAACTAACAAATCAAAAACATGTCTACCAGTATATCAATGGGGCGGTTTATACATCGGTGCAGGATTTGAAACATTTTCCTGTATCTTAAAATGAAGGATGTGGGTTATATACCAGTATCTTTTATGCATCGTTAATTGTGGTAATATAAAGTGAGCACATCATTTAACTATTTGGGTATTCAATTTTCTATATATAGTTCGCAAATACAAGCCACCATTACAGTGTATTTTGCGTAGTATGAAAAACAAGCTATTTAATGTACAAAGTATACGCACTTCGGCAATGATATCTGTGTTAAGTGTACAAGATTTTTATTCGCTTTAAATTATTATTAATCAATAAAACATTTAAATCAATATATCAAAAAGATGGGATATACACTGATACACGTTTTCAAATGATTTTCTCTATATATTGAAATAAAGGTGCAAGTTGTGTATACATACGCGTTATGCACCGTCATTGGCGTTAACATAAACGAATACATCATTTAACCATTTGGAAATTTTTTTTTCTATATCTAGCACACGTAAAAAGAAGAACATTGCTTACTGCGCAATATGAAAATTAAGTACATGTAGTTCAATATACAATGAATAAACACTTAAGCAATCATTGAGGCGGCCTCTAGTTACACTGCACCATGACCCAATGCTGAGCTCATGTGTGTATATATTTAGTCAGCAAAAGCCCATTATTAGCGTGTGTGCAATCAGGAGGCAATCATACCTGTTTTATGCATAAAACAACATAAATTTAAAGTCATACTTTTAGCATAGCATTTCATATAAAACAAAATACCTTAAAAAACATAAACACATTACACGGTAAATATAAATAATAATCACAAATGTACTCTCTACTTGAAAAAAATATATATATATATTATATCAATATAAGATTACTGAAACCTTCAAATTAATAATAACCTAAACTACAATATATATATGAATAAAAGAACGGTATCTAGACGCAGAGTGCGCGTTTAGGATTTCCTTTTTTGTATATAAATTACTTGTAAATAAGCTTCTTACATTTTACTTCTAACCGCTTTATTCATCTTTTTTAAATAGGAAATCTTTTTTTTAGGAATTGATTTTTTTGGAACTCATACATGTATGTTTCTAATAATTGAACTTAACCAAAGTCTGTCACGGTAACATTTCGAGCTGTCCCTTTTAAACCAATACAGCTCTATTGTTATTGGTCTTTTGTCGCTTCCCTTTGCCTTTTTTCGTGTTGCCTGGGCACACAGCCGTGCCATTGCTACTTGTGCAGGTGACCCTAAGCACGCCACAGGTCATTTCAAATTTTAGGTCAAATATGTATTGTACTTTATATGCGAGTAGGGTGTCCCATTCTTTTTTAAGCGATTCCGCCTCTTTCTGAAGGGTGGCTTCGTACGAAGGACTCAGCATGGCTTTATCATTTGCATAAAGCATCCCTAAGCGCTTTTTGAAAAAGTCGGTTCGTTTCTCGAGGTCTTGTAGTTTTAGCCTGTGCGGTTGGATTAATTCCAGTTCACAAGAAGCTTGTTCCTTTACGAAGCTTATCTGCGAATAAAACTTATTTTCAATTTCTCTTTTGCTTAGGTTGTAGTTGTTTTCAATTTTGTTGAGTTCATTTTCTTTTTGAAGGTTTAAGAATTTAAAACAGTCGGTTTGTCTATCAAGAATCGAGCCCCAGGATGTCTCTATTTCGGCGCGATGTAATTCAGCTTGAATTGAGTAGGATTCCAACCTGTAGAATACCAGTGCAATATTTGTTAGAAAGGACAAAGGTATGATGCTATTTAAACTATAATATATTTATTCAAAACTAAATAAAATAAAAACAACAATTCATCTGATTATGAATATATGGTAATATGACTTACATTGTACGTGTTGTTAATTATTTCAAGACGACAATCTTGGTCCGTTATCTTTATTTTCATAAATGAAACTCTCAATGCATCAATTTGATATAAAACTACATGCATATTCGTACAAAAAAATTATATAACGAACTCAATACCAACCAAACTTACCGAGAAAAGACAATAATAAAAAAAAATTATCAAAATTCTTACTTACCTCCACATTAATAAAGGCCAATCAGACCCATCTTCACGTGTACATGTGACACCTATCCGACCATTCTCACTAATATCCAATACCAATCGCTTGCGTTGTCGCAGACTATCTTCTAACTCCTCCTGCCGCTTGGCGATATCTGTGAGTTTCTCCCGCCACCCATCCGCTGGGAGTGTGTCGTTCTCCTTCGCACTCTTTAACGCTTTAAATTCAGTGTGTATCGCTGTATCCTCCTGCTGCTTTGTGTTTAGATAATCTATTTCTTTTCTGGTTTCATCGTAGACTTTGTTTCGCATTTGGTTCCAAATGTCAGGTTGCCGGTCGGAATGGGTTGAAGGGTCAGTTTGGTGTTGGTCCTCGAGGTCGTCGATGCGGGAGAGGCATCTTTGTTGCTTGTCTTTAAGATCCGTTATTTCTGGATTAAGCCAACGACTACGAATTGGAATATACACAAATAAATCAAATCACATGGAAAATATAATATTGGGTTTCAATTAAATCAAATTTTAATATTTGAAGAGAACGATGAATTTGTTCGAAAATAATCGTGTATCTAAGGATCACAAATAGTCGATGCACTATTTCATACTGATTTGATGTTCAAAAGTTATCCGAAACACCTGATACTAACCGATGTGATATAATTAACTCTTAAACTTCAATTTGGTGAACTTTTTATATGATTCTTCTGTCATTGTAGGTGCGGTAAAAATATGTAAGTAAACTCCCATTGTTCCGGTTAGAACATAGCTCGTTTGCTGCAAATTTTGAGAATTTAATTCTTGGGTGCTCAATGACGACCCTGGAACCTAAGTCGACAACCCCTTGAGCCAATTAATTTTTATAAAACCTGGCAGAAATGGTCAAATTCCTTCGGAAATTGTTTTAGACATTGGTCAAACATTAGTCCAAAAAGTATACATATGTCAAAGAAGAACAGGAAAACAGGGTAATCTATGCATCAAAATCAGAAAAGAAATCCCGAAAAATCATTTTAATTATTTTTCATATACTTAAATTTTAACTATTAAAACGAAATTATGCAAATAGTCCGCGTTTTAAAAGCTGAGTATGTTTACTGAAATATTCGTCAAGATGCAAAGAAAATAAATCAGATAATAAGGGTTAAAGACGTTCTCAGGTCAGTATGTTGACTTTAAGGACAATGATAATCTAATCTTTTATACTTACGCAATGAAACGATCCATGTTGCATACCAGTAATTTTTGTCGTAGCCTTATTTGATTTGTATTCCTTATATTTATTTGTATATATATATATATATATGTGGGTGTATATATATATATATATTTTTTTTCAAAAGATAAAACTAATGAAAGAATGCTATTCATGTCAATATT
>LQRL01078607.1:510-14153 GCA_001703475.1 Hydroides elegans | reverse complement strand
TATGTATACATAAATTTGATAAACAACTAATTTATATATTTTAATACACAATCACTGTTCGAAATGAGCTGCTTCATATATTTGCAAGGATCAGCATGGCAAAATTTAAATACTATGTACATAACTTTTTTGCAAACAGTTTAACTATTCAACAACATTTCAATCCATGGCATATATACTCGCCTCGTTTTCTATTAAAATACAATCATATCACACTCGGAACGACCTTATTGCAGCTCATTGCCAACGGATAACCAACAAAAATATACCCAATCGGACGAAATTGTTAGCTTTCTCTTCCAGAAACTTTAAAAGCTTTCCTACTCCATTATTGCATTCATTCATTCTATTCCTAAAAATTCCATGAAACTGTCAAGAATATTGCTGCGCCGTTCCACCCTCGGTATCTGAATAACGCAACGAAGACCTTAAACTCACTGACGTCCCACGACGTGTATTCGACGCTGGTCCCTGTGACGTAGCTGACGTCCGTGACGTATTCATTGGATTTCGTGACGTCACGCTTTGCGACCGAGATGACGTCGATTGATTCCTTTGTGTTGCTGATAAGGGAGCCATGGCGCCTCCTTGAGTTGTTCTCAGAGGGTAGGAACCAGAGGCAAACGCTCCGCCGCTAGAAAGTACATGTGAACTTGTGTTAGGCAGAGCCGCACTCACATTTTGATTATTTACACCAACATCCTTATTGTTTCCATTGTTTAAATAGTTGCTAACATTCACGTTTACACTAGCAGCCGATGCAGAAGCACTCGAAGTACCAGATGATGCACTCGTGCTAAGTGCAGATGTACTCGCACTAGGTGCAGACGCACTTGCACTAGGTGCGCCTGCACTTGCACTTGGTGTTGAACTTGAACCGCCAGGGGTAGCAGCAGCGTTTTCTTGATTTGATTCGGCCATCATTTTCTGACGCACCTCTCTAATCTTCAGCTGCAGACAAGACTTTGTTGGAAAGATACTCGAGTGTTTCGCAATGAACTGCGATGTAGCTTGAGCTGGAATGATAAGAAAATCTGACATGGTGATATTTGGGGAAAATTCTACAATTAAAGGCATAACGATTCTACGTTTGTGGTTTGTTTTGACTAGAAGACGCACATCTAAAATGAAACTTACAAAACGAGTCTATTTCGCCCATATTGAATTACAAAACACTATTCTGTTTTTATCTTTCTTATTTTTTTTGCGTGCCTAGCGAGAGGAGGCCGCATTTAAGATGCATGTAACAATTAATATCTGGCCCAACATCCAACCCTAACCCATTCATTGAATTTCAAAACAATATTCCGTTTGTTTTTACCATTCTTTTGCGCAAACGAGAAAAGAGTTTTCACTTTATTGTTGCGTACCCGAGGGGAAGAGGCCATTCTCCTCAAAAAGCTGTACAACCAGCTGCCGACGCTGATCGAGAATTTTGCGAAGCGACGAAAAGGCGCCGGGCGAATTGGGAGTCTTCGGTGTCATGGGTGACTGCTCGCCTCGCTCGAGATCACCTAAAATGATCAAACAAAGAAAGTGGTATTGTGTATTGAGTTTTTAATTTCAATTGAAAGTACAATATGAAAATGTTCTTTATGCTAGTATATTGCTCGTTCCTTCAACTGTACAAACACAGAATATATCGATACTCTTGTACAATTGAGGCTTCAGGAATTGAGGTTATTTCAGGAATTCAAGGACCGCTAAAAAGTATGCAAAATGTTTCATAATCAACTTATTGTATTTGTCAAATGTATTCTGGATACACAAATGAATATCTATATAATACATATTGACCTACTAAAATATATTCAGAATAGCTTCCATTCCCTTTCCCTCCATACTCACTCAGCGTTGACTTCTGCAGACTAGCAGCCTCAGCCAGGCACTCGAGCTTGAAGTTGTTGCCAAAAAAGTGCCGATCTTCCCCTCCCGGGCGAGTCTTTGGGGTATGAGGTGTGTTTTGCTCGGTACGTGCCGACTTGACATGAGGCGAAACAAGACCGTCGGTGTCAGAGCTCTCTGTCATACGGGTATCTAGAATAAGAGAAAAGGAGTAAGATGAAATTAGGTGATTTTTAAGTTATTTTTGGATTATTATATACCATGCTTCGCTTATCGATAAGTGCCAGTCGCGCGAATCGAGTGCCGTACATTAATCATAGACTTCTACATACTAGGCGAGCGCTAAACATTACGACACGCCCAATAGGACTAATTTGATTTTACATGTATTTTATCAGCTTTCATGCTGCTTTCTTGATATTAAAACAAATATGAAACACATAATCTAGATCACATTAAATGAACGATTAACACACCGAAAACTATTACGCACCAATAGACAGCCGTTTTTTCTTGCGATACGAGTTAATGATATCTCGAGGTGACTTCGGAAGTGGAGTTCCAGCTTCGGCTTTTTCCGGATTGATGATCGGAAGCTGCTCAAATCGCCGCTCGAAATCAACTTCTTCTAAGACCCTGCAAAAAAAAACACAAATGAGCATACAATTAAAATATTTTATTGGAAAAGGGTATTTTGTTTGAAAAGTTGATTCACAAAATAAAGACCTTGTTTTTTTTAAAGAATCGAAGGATTTTATAACCCTATAGAGAGATGATGTGACAGTAACAGATCTAGGAGTGACACAAAAGAAAATTAAAGCACGAGCAAACTCATCCTTCTTTACGCTGGAGTGTCTGGCCAAGGCGGCTAATTTAGAAAAGTCAACGCATAGCAAGTATGGGGGAAAGGAAAAGGAAACATTTTAAGTTTCGAAAAGGTATTCATAAAGAACTAATTCACACAAATAAACCGAACAACCTACTTTTCCATGCCATCGTCACGCACTTTTTTGAAGAGACTTTTCCTTGGGCTCTGTGCACTCAATCCGGGCGAATTGACGTCACCACTCAGCTGTGAAGAGGACACGTGAGCGGGGATCGGTAATGGAGGCGGCTTGTGTTTGCTGCGACCGGTGGTGACACCTGGGTTCGACACCTTGAAAACCAATATATACCAATCATTTATAATGCTATACACAAATTTATGCCTGCACTGAATGTATTTTGGAATTTGTTGATTATTTGATGCAGATAAGTGTTCAAATGTTCAGATGTTAGTCCCTTTTTATATGATCACTGACTAAAGGTTCTGAAATAACTAAAAGATACAATATTTCATATTATCAAATACCTGTTTCGAGACCGACGGAAGAGTTCGGGCTGGTTCCTTTTGAGCTGACGTGCTGATGCGGCCTGGTTCTAAAATGGGATTTGAATAATTTTCGATAATATAATGGTGACATCTCATTGAATAAGAAAAACGAAGTAAATAGAACAAAACCAAATACTCTAACCTACACATTTACTTCGAATTGACAAAGATTACTTATAGATTACAGGCAAATCTTCGTACATTCCCACTCACGATTACCACTTCCTTTTTTTAAAACAAAATAGACAATTTGTTCCCGCTTAGCCATATAACCTTAAACTACTCTTTTTCCTCACTTCTTTACATTGTCTTTAAAATGATAAGATTTAGATTAAAGGTATCGGAGAATATACGCTTTGCATATATAAACATCTTCTCTTACCCGCTCGCTTCACCGCATCCATGACCGCCGACAGTTTCGGCTTCGGATCAGCCTGCGTCACCAACATGGAGGTTGCCGATGTATGCTGTGACGTCATAGAATTTCCCCCAATCACAGCTGGGGAATTTCCACTCACCGATGCGGTGGCGGCCATATTGCGAAGCACTTGTACGGTTGGTTGTGAAGGTTTATGGGGTGGTTGTTGGATGGTTGTTGGTGCGGTTTTAAGGATAGGGTTGGTAGAGGAGGGAGTATTGGTGGCGGAAACGGCTTGGAGATAGGCAACTCTGTAAAGAAAAAAAGAACATGATCTATGTAGAATATCAATAATATCTTATTCATTGTATATAACTTCATGAATATGGCGAAGTCTGATATAAGATAACTTAACTTAAAACAAGCCTCATATTTTCGATGACATTGTCAGATCTAGCACTTATAGGATGCACCACATCAACCATGTTAACATAACTTCAAAGAGACTTGGTTGATAGAACTATACATGTAAATCTATAGAGAAACGGAGTCGAACTACTTAACCCTCGTGCAAACAATTAAAACAAAGTTTTTTTTCAACAAAAAGCTTACTTTGAAACGTGAATAAGGTCATTAATACAGAAAAACTGAATATAGCTACCGTTGCGGCGCGGGTGGATTTAGCGTGTTGTTGGTGCCGATCACTTGAGCGGCCATTTGCTGCATGCGGATGCCCTGGTCCGTTAGGCCTGACACGGACACGGTGGTAGGCTGTAAGGAAAGATAAGGCATACTTTTAAAACGAATTCAAACATGATTACTTCAAAGGCTATTTGTCGGTTAAACAATGTGTTTGACTGATTAGGATTGAAACGATAAATTTTTGCATCAGTGATGCCATACCCACGTCGAAATACCATTTAAAAGTTGTCACCGTTTAAACAAATTGTATTCTACATTCAAGCCGGGTCTATTATTTCCAAGAAATCGATTACGCGCCTCCGATCAACTAATGCATATAATTCATATTAATTGTTTCACAATAAATTCAAGTGCACAAAGTACCTGGTATTTATAAACTGGGAGGACAGACTGACTGACAATCGAACAGACAGACACACGGACACACAAGGCATGCATCCTAAAAATAGAAACAAACACTTAACTTCTTCATACAACTTTGACATTTCTCTTTTTACAAAGGCCTATATTACACATTTATAAATTGTAAGCCATAATTTTCACTGTCCTTCAGCAACCCCTCACCTGAACTGAGACTTGTTTCCCTTGAATCTGCGCCAGTGTCATCACCGTTGGCTTGACAACGGGTGCACCCTGTGACGCCATAGACACTTTTTGTTGTGATGACGTCATCACTTCTTGCTGTCTTTGTTGCTGTTGTTGTTGCTGTTGTTGCTGGGCAACAATGGCGGAAAGTGATTGTGACGTCACTAATGGGAGTTTCTGTTGTGTTTGTTGCGGGAGCTGCTGCGTTGCTAAGGGCATATTGATCCTTTGTTGCGTCACAATGGGTTGTTGCTGCTGCTGTTGTTGCTGATTATGTTGCTGCAATTGTGACGTCATAATGGTTTGTTGCTGGTACTGCTGTGACGTCATAAGTGAACTGGCGTTTTGTGGCACCTGGGAGACCACGTTTGCGATCGGTATCTGATGTTGTTGCTGCTGCTGAGAAGTTGCTGCACTGATAATTTGCATACCTGTTAAAAATAAATAGAAATATATAAATCAAAATGTTTTATATCGTGTTTCGTTTCATCATTCGACTTAATAAAAACATCATATTTCATTTATTAATCTAATCAAAAATAAGTTATCTGATTCAATAGGATTACTTAAGATGATTTATATATGATGCCACACGTATGACGATTTATTCACACTAATCCATCTTAACTAATTCTTACCTTGTGAAGTGTTGACAGCCTGAGTGAGAACGGGTACTCCCTGCGACTGCGAGATATTGACCGGAATCATGATACGTCCCCCTGCCGCTTGCGTCACAGCCGCTGTCCCAGCTGCATTACCAGCAAACAGCTGCAATCCTCCAGCTGGCAGCTGAGCACCTGTTGCAGCCAGCTGCGGGGTGCCTGGATTACTTTGCAATAGCTGCACATTGGCTGCAGGCAGTTGCGTGCCTGGGAGCTGCATTTGCACGACATTGGGTACTTTGCTATTGGGTGCCGTTTGTACTGTCACTGTGGGTAGGATGTACTGAATATGCGTTGGGGTGCGCGGGGGAGTATTCATGGTTAGCAACTGAGGTGATTGGATGACCGTTGGCGTATTTGCCTGCCCGGCTGGCCGCAATACATTATACACGACTTGTTGCGCTTGGGTTACAACCGGTTGCTGCAATCGTATACCGACACTCTGTGGAGTACTCACCGGCTTCACTTGACTGACTTGATTCGTATTCAAAAGCGTGATACTGCCGGCTGGATACTGAGTATTCGGTACTAGCACAGTACCCACTTGGGCGACACCAGGTGACACGACACCAGCTTGTGTCGCATTAAATGCATCTCCCTGTCCTTGAACTCCCACAATCTGTGGGTTGGCTACCAGTTTCAGAACTGGTGCCCCAGTGGAGCTACTTTTCGGAACCACTTGGCTCGCCACTGGTTTCGAAGCAATCGGGATGGGAACCGCTGAAGGTTTTGCGGACATGCCCGTTGTCAAGGTCATTAATTGTGATGCAGGAGGCGCACTTGTCATGGCAGTTGACGTCAAGCCATGTGCCGTAAGGATATTAGTCTTAGTTGCTTTCTGTGTTAATTTTCCAAGCATTGGTCCATCCGCGAAATTCCCACCCGCCAGGGGACGCTCGCTGTTGGACGATAATATAATCTGTCTATTGGGTCCCTGACTAAGGGTCAGATTCTGGAAGCTTTTAATCGCGTTCGGCTTTGGCGGTGGTGGAGCCAGGGGCTTCGTTTGGACGACCGCGCTTCCCAAGCTGTTACTGCGCATAATGTCTTTGTTTACAGTTTGTGGCCTAACTGGTACACCAACGGTGGTAGCAGGCGGATTACATTTGACAAACGCAAGCACACTATCACTCTTAGCACTCGATGGTCGTCCGTCACTGTCCTGCCGCCCTAACAATATAGGCAACGGTTTCGATCGGGGCGTCACATCCTTGAAAACGGCGCCCGTCGGTTGAAACACGGACGTACTAATCTGAGGCCGCGTCACTGTATCCTCTTGTGTCGACCGCATTACTTGCCCACCGCCACTGGCCGATTTCATAGGCGAATCCCCCATTTTTACTTTGATTGGTTTAGGCCTATACGTCACATCAGAAGACGCGGGTGTTCGGCGCATGACGGGTGAAAAGCGCTGCTGCGGAAAGGCGTTGTTCTCGAATAGGTTCTCATCTTCCGGTTCCGTTTCCGTTTCCGAGTCGCACACGCGCTCTTTGCACTTGAGGTCTATGTCCGATGTGGCGCCGCCACCCTGTGTGTTGGTGTCTGAGTGGGAGGCCGCATCGTTTTTGGGAGCCTCTGCCAAAGAAGATCGAAATATATGTTTGTTATATGTTGGTTGATAAGTGCGAATTGGGTTGCAAATAAAAACATACTTAAATGGGGCAGACTAAAAGAGACACCAAAGTTATCATTCGCAGGTAATCAGAATTAAGATGTGTTAATTCAGATATGTTTAACTGTTGTTTCGTTATAATATAGTTATTCTGCTTAATTGTGCCAAGATCAGCCGCTTTAGTAACGTTGCACATTCTTTCTCCAAACAAAATCTAGCTTTATGCTTTTTAATGACTGATTATTTCTTCCATTGAGTTGTTCAAACAGTGTCAAAAAGGCATTGATTTTATTGTACATGCGCAGCGGTACATACCCGGTATATCGATGACCATTTGGTGCTCCTCGTCTGAATCTGTCTCTTCGTCTTGCTCGGTCAGGCGCTGCAGGCTGGCCGGGAATTCCTTCATCTAAAATTAAACAGAGGGTTTTATCTAACAGAATTCTATATGCTTCATTGTTGGGTCTTAAACGTTTGGAGGGTTAATTATTGCATAAAGCAGCAAACGCAAGCAGAATGTATAAAGTACCAAATTAGGAAAACCGAAAACACCTCTGAAATGTCCTTAAATTATTGTAAAATAATTTGGACTTTTGCTAAAATTGTAAGAAGAAATAATAATTATAAAATTGAAAGTCCATGAAATACAGGGCCTAAATAAATCCTGTCATTTTAAAAATGTTGAACGGTTCAACTACTTCAAGTTTCTACTCACTTGTGCCTTCGTCCGCATCCTCATGGGCGCAGGGATAAAAGGTTCTGGACTTTTCACCGGGGGCTTGTCATTTTGCACATACTCTTCTCTTCCGACGTTTGGTGCATTCTAAAAGGAAATATGTTTTTGTGTCAATTCTACATCACCACCAGCAGTATGCTTACACTTGGAAACAATTGGGCGGGGGTAAACATCGGGGATCTAGATATGGAAGAGAATACCTCATGACATTATTATTGCTAAAATAAAATGAAAGTGGCAAAGTAGTATTATAATGGCTCAAAAATTAACTTTTACATATGCATCACTCTTAAACCTGCATAAGTTTTTCCACCTACTTTTTATTACCTTCCTGGACAAAAAGTAGTTCGATACTTTTTAGCGTTATGTGTAATCATATTTCTGAAAATGACTCAGGAAGTATAAATGATTTTGTTTTGGATGAAGGGTTAGAAAACAAGAAACCAAAATTGACGAGGAATTCAACATGGCATCACTATCGACAATTTTATGGATCTTAATATATCCATAACTTTTTTGCTAATCATTTTAAATTGAATGCAAGGGTAAGGTTAAACAGAGCGGAGAATATGGGTCCAGAGCAGTACTGTTATCTTAATTGTGTTTTAATGCGCCTACATTTTTTGTCAAACGTAAATTATATTCTTATCTAGAAATAACAACCAAGCTGCCTTAACTTTTTCTAAGTTTCAGCTCGATAACATGAAACATGGGGTGGTTAAACAGTCATAAATTCTTAACTAGAAAGCCTTAATGAAAACGATTGAGCCGTAATTACAACTTACGTTTTCACACTTTGGTTCCGGTTTTATAATAAAGTACGCCTGACAGGACAAATTGACATAGAATTACCATATGGTTGTTTATTATCGATCAATTATAGGTTTGTTAATAATTTTGATTACAGGTACCGTTATAATTCTAAGAAGAGTTGATAAATCATGGTTTGCTAACAACAGCATAAGCAATTTTTACATGATTATATATCTTAAAATAGTCATGCAATTGATATGGATAGCTATTGTTGTTATGGAGCATTAACAATATTGCTCCCTTAATTTATCAACGTTTAACTTATGTGGAAATGAGATATTTCGAAGGGGTAACATCACTTTTATCAGAGATCACTGATTTCACATAATTTCTCCTTCATCACTCTATTTCAATGCTTTTTTGTAGCGACCATCGGAAGCACCGTTCCGAAGCTGGCACAAGCTATCCCTTGTGATCTATCTTATCTATAAACTGTACATTTCCTCCTATTTGTATATTACCAGGCATTATCCGGACCTAAGCATATACAAATACACATGTAAAATCTGAAACACAAGTACAGTCGATTTTTTTTTTAACAGTTCACGGATTAAATAAATTTATTGGTATAACCAAACATAATTTCAAATCAAGCATTTATAAAATCTTCATGAAATTGGTCGGCACGAAAATTCCCTCAACTGAACAGCTTGTGCCGATCCCTGGCTCTTCTGTTTTACGGGAATCTACTGTAGACTACAGTACATACGGTCCTATTTATATGTCCTATAATGTAAATATCCAACCATAAACCCCGTTTGTTTACCTGACTTCCGTCGACGAGTGTTGCGATCGGGGGCGGTAATGCCGACATACTCTGTGACCTTTGTTTCGCAGTGTCTACAAAATAGTATTATAACATATGATATAGGCCTTCCATTTAATTATTCAGCACTTCATTTAATGCAATTAACTCCCACTACAGCTGTGGGGTGTATGTTTATGTGTAATTTTGAGATGATTGCTTACTGCGATTTATCTGTTATTACATAATGAATTCAAATAGGCTCTGTGTCACTCGAAAACAGTTTATTGATTTTACGCAGAACAAAATACAAAAATAATTCATAAGGTTTTAGCTGAACTAGTTTTTATTTAAGAATGGATATGTAGGCTAATTATTTCTATAAACACGTGAATTTGGTCCTTATATTACATGCGTAGCCTACACCTATTATATTTTGTTTCCTTGCTTCATAAGTGCCTTGTCATTTTGTGACATACAAACTACTATTAGAGCTAACCATCTACATCATCATTTATTTTTACTCATGACATCTTTTCTCATTCCGTTCTATATTTTTCTGTCTCATATACAAACTTCTCTATTCTCACCTGACATATAGCTCTGTGCCATGGCTTCATCTGAGACGCTCGATCGATCCGCTTTGACTGTAACTGATCCTGTTAGATAAAGAAAACATAATATTTTAAAGTAGTGACATATCAAGTGCTGCTAAGCCCCGTAGCCCATTTAACCACGTATCATATGCTGTGCGAACTTCTACTCGATTTTTGCATCTAAACTTTCTCCAAGAAAAACAAAAGTAAATAATCACAAAATAACAACAACTAAAACATAAAACAACATAATTATATACAGTAGAACTCGAATTACTCGTAACACGATGATTTCAAAGTCTCTTGCATATTTCAGTTTTAGAGAGGCACGGTTTACTCGCATATCTGTAAAACCAGTAGTTAAAATGAAATCCCTAGCACTTCGAGATAACGAGATGCTACTGTTTTTACACGGAAAATTATGATATAATAAATAAATAATATCTTTTTTCATATTTCGAATACTCACCCGACAGATAGTTCTGCACCATGCTCTCATCGGACACACTCGACCGATCGGCTTTGCTCTTCGATGACGTAGATTTCTTTCGATCTTTGCTGTACCATTTCCAGTCCGGGTGCGCTTTGAAATGAGCATCCTTCACCTGTAAGGGATAAATGAGAACATAAGTAGGTCTTCCAACAGATGGTGCTAAAACGGCGTTATTCAATTTTAACGTGGTTAGTTCTGACCTCGCTAGTCTACTGCGGACGGTTTGGTTTATTCCCCGATGGTCTCTGAATTAGACAGATTTATCTTAACGTATATTTGGGCATTTTTACATGACAACACTTGAAGCGTGCTTCATTGAATAACGACAATGTTGTGTATGTCAATTCACGTTTAAGATTTTACCCACAGATTTAACATTGACATTCATTGAATATAGGGATTTTTAAGCCTAAAGCTGTACAAACATGTCGCTATATTAATTGTACATACAAGCAGCGAAATACAAGTTTAGTGTATGCCTAATTACAGGACACAAATTGGTCTCAATTAGAGCTCATTCAACAGAAGCAATCTAAGCTAATTTTTTTTCTCTCTCTCTCTCTCTCTCTCTCTCTCTCTCTCCCAACTGTCCTAATCAATATCGCCTATAATGCTTTCTCGTTAATGTCTTGCTTGCCAAAAGGAAATCAGCAAAATCACACAATCATGTGCAATATGCGGCTAATGTGCTATTTCAACTTTGCGTACAACAGCCCCCTCGAAAACACTCAAACATAAGCCGCTATCCCATACAAAACTATTGTGGTGCAATCAGAATCACTGCTAACGATTATGACTCATATTAAGAATATGATAAAATCTTGAATAATCTTAGATTTCGTGTTTCACAGTAATCCATTTAATTTAGCACTGTAATGAAATTTGATAACCGAATTTATTTGATGCTTATTTATATTAATAAATATATGAAGAATTGCATCCATATGTTTACAAAACAGAATTATCATCATTCCATTAAGGCATAACTCTCAATATTGCTGAACTTTCAGCAACAATCTTGATAATCTATAACAGATAATAGCAAAGTGCCATAAACTCTGCCGGCCCTTTCGACCGGCGTTTTTATAAATTCTACCGACGCGAAATAAAAACCACTGGCCCGAAAATAGATTACAAAGTACGAAAGAAGTAAAAAAAACAACTTGTTCCCCCCAATAAACTGCCAGCCCGCCGGGCCGGCATTTTGGAATTATCTACAGGCCCGAACGAAAAACCATCGGCCGGGGGCCGGTGGACCACCACTTTTGTTAGTAACCGTCTTCAGAAGAGCGGCGCAAGAAACACATGTACCTGTGAGGCGAGATCGTAGTACTTCTGCTTCTCCGTCGTGCCCAGCGCGTACCACCACTCGCCCAATATTTTGCTGACCGTCCGATTGTCTTGGTTTGGGTGCTTCTGGTGTACGAGGGCGCGGTGCCGCTTGCTGAAGATCATGAAAGCGTTCATCGGACGTCTGATATGATCTTTGCCGCCTTCCTTGGGCTGTTGAGAAATATCAATTGAAATAATTGATTAAATCATTGATTAAATTGATCACATCTGGTGAAAGAATAATTCAGTTAGCTTGGGCATGGAGACGTCATCGGGCGCCGAACGTGGTCCTTGCGCCTTGTTTTGGCTGCAAGTAAGATAAATAGAAGGAGTTAAATATACATCACATGTATGTAAATGTACTTGAGAATGTGAAATATACATTATTGATATGGTATCCTCGTTTATTCAAATATAATATTCAAACCTTACAGGATCAGAAAATGAAACTGAAAGCGGTTATATGACATGTCAAGATAACAAAGAATTCTAAGTGGATAAACATGAGATATCACTTTAGTGCATGTACACGTATACAATTACTACTATTTTACAAGAACACTTATGACCAGAAATATCATTGAATATATACTCGGTATTTTATTGGAACAATTTGTACCCGGACAGTTCTTTCCGGAAGGTTAGCCTACCATAAAGAACAGTGCCTCCGAAAAAGGTAACATGTAACTACCTTTTTGGGACTCTGCGGCTCCACCGCATCTTTAGCCGATGCCGGCGCCTCGTAGGAAGCAGCGGCGGCTTGCTGTGGGGCGGGAGGTTCGTCCGGGATGAACACGTCATCGTCTTCATCATCGGCGTCTAGAGAAAGAAAAAGAAACGTTTTTAAAAAGGTAATTTTCTTAATTCCGATAAACTGTCATGGGTTCTAGTCTGCAAAGTGATCTTAAACATCATTATCGTCTTCATCGTCGACGACTGTGGATAAGGAAAAATGCAAGGTTTGTGCCGTACGGTATTTGTGAACTTCCAATGAATTGTCGAGAAGGGATAGCCTTAGCTTAGTGGTAGAGCGCACGCTTGTAAATCTCGAGGTCCTGGGTTCAAGTACAACTTAGGTGGTTGCTGGACATTTCGGCGTGTGCTCTGACACCGAATGGTGGAAATACAATAGGTTATTTCAATATCAGGGAAATTCGCCCATGGCAATAAAGTTTTGGACCTTCATTTAAAAGAACGAAATGTCTAACTAGTCAGCAAATTAAGTGCTTGTTTATATCGGGCAATTATACTATTCTACTTTCAAATGTTTGCATGTTTATTTAAATTGTACCTATTGAACTTGCGATCTGTATGTCTATATTGCCTGAATATAAGTTCCTTATTTTTGCAATCATTATGCTGGAAATCAAATTAAGTTATGTGATTTGTTTATCGACACTTAATTGCCATCCAAGAACGATTACATTTTTATTACCCATACTTATTAAGGCTATTCACCACGACGTCATATACTTTATATTCAAATCATCTGTAATAAGCTATAGGGGAGAGCGGGGCACGTTGTGCCATTTTTAACATTTTCTCCTCACACTCAGACTGTGACGTTAGTTGCCCAGCTTGATTATATTAATATTATAGGGTAACCTACACTCTAATATATGTACCAGAAATAAATGGCATTCCTTTATCAGTGTAACATTAATCACGTCTCAAAAATTTGGAAAGAAATGGCACAACGTACCCCACCCATGGGGCACGTTGTGCCACTAGGTGGGGCACGTTGTGCCATAACATAACAGAGGATGCGCCACTCGATTATTTTTAAAAATTG
>LQRL01078603.1:23467-35740 GCA_001703475.1 Hydroides elegans | reverse complement strand
GAGTATTTATCTATTATTAGAGCGATAACAGACTGCCTTGGCTATATAAAGTGTAGCCCTTATATAAACGCTATTAATGTTATCTATAGATCATTCTCGCTAGTATAACCAACTGAATAAGATAATCACATTCGAAAATGTTGAAAGAGGTCTGCCCATATATGGGAAATAATTACATAAAGAGACAACATATGCACATGTATGTGGGGCCCAAAACATATGTACTATATGCGTTATATACAATGGACAGAAAGTCATAAGCGTATCTCAAATAAACAAAATGAAAACTCACATTGGATATGTTGGATTATGCCATTAAATAAGGTGTATATGGAAAAAGGAAGTCATAGTTGAATCTTGGATAATATGAGTGTTGTCATCGTAAATATTGAAAATTCAATATTTGATAAGGAAATTAATTCAAAAGCAGGAAAATGGATAAATTCCGTATTGACATGACTGCAATGAAACCAAAACAAACCAGCATACAACAGCTTGACGAAATACCTTTGGACTTACCGACAGACAACGACGCAAATCTAAAAACTCGAACTATTGACGATTTTGTCGAAGAAAACCTTAGCGATTTCATCACAAAAACCCAGGAGCTCGATGACAGCAGGGACAATGCATTGGATCAATCAGCTGTTGCTGCGCAGACAATAAGCAATGCGGCAGATCAGTTACCGAGCCATAAAAAGAACAACTGCGATGACAACATGAACGAGACGCCATGTGATAAGATATTGTCAATCGCGGAAAATGATCCCTCCGCCAATTTTCCGCCCTTCATTGATAAACCCCCCGATGACACAACCATCGCAGCATCATCGGATGAACCCACACCAAAACTGAAACCAATGCTGAAAAATGCTGGTCGCGCGTTTAGCGAAGATACCCACACCGCAATAACTGACATGATGGGCATCAAAGACTGCAGTCGGCGATCGATGGTCGACGAGTTACTCTTCGATATCTACGATCGGTGGCACTACGGGCGCAGTCTCAGTTTCGACAGCGATACGTTCACCGAGTGTTCGAGTACATCGGACGCCTTTGGTGGAAGGCATGGTGTTGTGCATTCGCAGCTCGAGGAGCAAAATCGGGGATCGAGGCTCAACCGCAGTTATCTTAATACCAAAGGTATGGAATATGTTTATTATATATATATATATTGGTATACAAATTATATTATATGAGTAAAGCAAAAGCCGCGTTCATACGAAACAGCCCAAAATAGCGCAAAGCGGGTTTGTTATTTTTTATACCAATTAAACTTGCGATTTACAGCACGTCATTAGTATGTTTGAACTATGCACTTTAAATTTCAAAGGAAAAATCTTATAAATAGCTTTGTGCTTGTTTTGCCTGTGTCGGGTGAACGCGGCTTAATATGCATAATTTCCTTGATATATTACCGTTTGACTTTCACTTTGCATTAATTGATTATTGGCTTGCGATATATGGAAAGGTATGACGGCACACTTGGAACAAATAACAAACATCCAAAGCTTGTTCAAAATGTTCATTTGTCACTTTTCACATTGTTGCACGGATCCCTTGATAATTTGAAACGGTGAGTGTAAAATATATCTAGCGTCAAGTCATTGCTGGGTGAAACGGTTCTTTCGAGATTCGACAATGCAGTGTTTCTTTTCTGATTTATTTCAAAGATTGATTTAGCATAGTCAGTTGGCACTTTGCAGATCCCGTTGCAAAAGACGTAACGTAACTAGCTCTTAAATTCATGCCTGCTCCCCTGTGTGAACGCACCGAAGCCTTAAAATCCCTGTTTTTGTTTCATGGAATGAATGCAATAACAGTTATCAGGAATTACATTTATAATTATATTCTGAATTTAAGAAAAAAAATATGTGGAATGAGTAATCGGTGGATAATAACGCTGTAGACATTGCAATATGGTTAATATGAAACTATTAAAATAAATGGCAGATTTCCAATTCAACGATTCAGAACATGGCGGGAATAAGTTACTAAGGACTAAGTACAGTGGCGCGCACTCCCAACTTCTCGAGACAAACGCTAAACGCTAAACGTTAAATGCACAAACGCTAAACGCTAAACCCTTAAACGCTAAACGTTACACGCTAAACGCTAAACGTTAAACGCTAAACGATAAACCATAGCCACCCACAGTTGTGAAGGGTATATAAAGGACATCATTATGAGTGCTTATCTTTTTTTCGTATATGCCCTTTCATCAAAAGCTAAACGCTAAACGTTAAACGCTAAACGCTAAACGTTAAACGCTAAACGTTAAACGCTATATTCTGATCTTGCAAACCCTAAAACGTTAAACGCTAAACGCTAAACGTTAGAGAAATCGAGAAGTTAAGCCTGTGTGCCACTGTACATTGCGGGACAGTGTCCGGTTTAAAGCAGTTCCGTAATGCACGGAACCCCTCAATATTTTTTGAGACTTGGAACGGAATATCATTTGTAAAAATAACTAGTCTACACTCTGACATGACACAGTTTAACCATTAAAAGCAGACATTATTTAAGAAGGATCGTTGTTAAACATGTTGGATCGACTCAATTATTCATAGATTTATTGGTTTAAGAATAAATCAAAAGCAAAATCGTCAAAACATATATTTGAACGGGTTCCGTGCATAATTGTACCAACTTTTCAAAATTCGATTCTAATAGAATATGAATGGTCTCTCAATATTATCGGGGATTATCGCATATGATATTGCGTATGATTGTGTAAACGTTGGAATGCGTCATACGACACGGACCGGGAGTCACATATTTATTTAAATTAACCCGCTCTGCAAGAAGTCGTTGGTAACCTCTGGTGGTAAATACGCCAATTTGGCGGGCTGAGTCAGGTTCTCTGTGGTCATTTAAAAAAAAAAGAGCTAATTAGTCCATTTCTATATAGTGAATAGCAAATCGGTTTCTATAGTATTTCGGTTATTTTTAGATAGGGTTTTATAATTTCTTATCCGCTTGATGTATCACGTATTCATTGTTGCCTATTCAATGTTTAAAAGTGGCCATTATTTATGCCTTAAATTTTATGATTAAGTTTTTCTTTACTGGCGATTATTGACCCCGGGGTGCATTTGGGTCACTTGATCGCTGCGCAGAAATTAGGATGTTTTTGTTGTGATGAGGGACTTTTTGCAGCTTATTTGAAAGGGTACCCCATGATAAATGTTTCAAAATAACATTAGAACAACTTTATTAGAGCGACAAAATAACAACATTTCATTAAAGGGTATCTTTTTCCTTACCAGCTGAGCCGTTCCTAATTTTCTAGCCAGTCTGGGTCAAAAGCGAAACACAGTTTTGCGAATTTAACCAAATTACCAATCATTTGTAACAGATAATAATATAGTTTTTGCTACAATTCCAATGAATTAGCCTAGATTTTAAAATTATTATTCTCATTACATATGTATCTAAGAACAAATAATCAAAAAGGTGTTCCCCAAATCTCCAAGCCGAAAGTATTTTTTCTCACAATTTACAAGCAAGCTCGACTTTGCTTCGGAACACCTTCTTCGGGAACAGCTCGCATGGCGCTCTTCTTATCGATCATTTTAATTTGTTAAACGACTATATTTTGAGGATATCCTTAGGGTGTGGCTGTATCAAGTTATCGCAAGTCGCGATGTTTCTTTAAAAAAACAACAACAATAGAAATCGAAATTTGCCCTTCCAAATCGCTAATTTATGCATCATTTATTTTATCAAGGCGTTACTCACCTTGGGAGATTTTAGCATTGTTTTACTCATGAAGTTGCTCAGAAGATTTTATCTGTCCATAATGGACCAATTGCCATATAAAAACGATTTTTGGGGGAAAAAGCCCCTAGTATGGCCAGGCCGTTATATGCATGCTTAGAAAATTCCTGAGAGCTATAAGCTGTTATGGTTTAATATATTTTGACCACGATGCATTTGATATTTTATTCTATTTATATGTTATCTTCTAGAGGGATTTACATATAAGTTGTTGTTGTCACATTCATATGTGCAGCTTACAATAGAAAATTACGTCTTATTGAAAGTTATACATGTAAAAATAATAATCCGATAGTTCCGATGACAGTCGTGGGGATTTTATTATGACCAGCATATGTTTTGAATGTTTCAAATCATGTCCCAGTTACATCAGATTTCGATACCTCATGAGGTGATTATCATTTAAATGATGTCCATATAAACGAAGAGCACCTCACGAGGTTTTCTTTTAAAAAGTGCTCCGCTTCGAAATTAAGCTATACATTTTTAAACAAAACTAACCTCTTATGGTTAGTTGGTATTTGAGATTAAGCTTTTACAACAATTGTTATCTTCAGTTTACACTAAATAATGAAGCATTTCTAGAAAATGATGTTTATTTTTATCTTTCTCACAAAGGAATAAAAAGTGATACAACGTGAACAATAAATCATATTTTAATTGTTTCAATTAAAAAGAACGACACATGCGTTTCTTTGGCGTATAGATTTTCTTGTGGGTTGACAGAATTACATACGAGAGCGAGATGCTCGTAAAAACACACTAATGATAAGCAAACTTCAATACATATGGATTAGATAAATTCAAGAGATGATTTATTTTTCACCAACGACACTCCCACGGACTGAAAAGGGACTGTTGAAGCGAGACATCAAGTCAACAGCTGGCTCGGTTATTGTGTAAAACCCACGCCGCTGCGAATGACTCACCCACCACCCGATGTATGTCGATTTAAAGACCCCGGCGAGAATCAATACGATCAAGACACGCGTGATCTGGTGCATCACTTTGAAAAAAATATATATCGAGATTTAACTCAATGACAGTCACAAGTGATTAGATGTCAACGTAAAATAACCTTATGTACGGTTTTGTAGACTTCTATCTTTAAAGAAATGCACTTGCATAATTTGTGAAGCGCGCATTTATCATATATATCATATCGTTATACAGCAAAAACTTTATTTGCTTACAATGCATGCCTATTTATCATTATAAATGTATGCTTAATATAGCACATAACGATGTTTACTCAGATTCATTTTTCATCCGCATTGTATTTGAAGGTGTTAGCTGGTAGGACTTGTATGGTCATAAAATATGTCGCTTGCATTTTCGTCAATATCGTTAAGAGTCATTCAGGCGAAGACAAAAATGCAAAGGATGTTTTAAAAAGTTACGAATCGCATTGCTAGTATGCGAACCTTTGATTGCATCTCATCACCCCATCCCTACCCCCGTTCAGTCTTCAGATGTATCCCCTAAAAAGATAGAAGAGCTTGAGTTACATGTATGCCTTAAGCCGTGTCAAACGCCAGTCTGTTCTTATCATAAAGGCACGAGCTTGCAAAATTTTATGCGATCGCTGAAAAATTCAAAGAAAATATAGGAAATCCAATGGTTTTACTATATATTCTTTGAAATTCGTAGCGATCGAAAAAAACTTTCGCAAGCCTGTTCTTAACATTATAGCATTATTTTAAAAAAAATAAGATATATGTTAATTGAATAAGGAAGACATCTGGGCTCTCGTCCTATGAATTTATTTCTCATTTTGTCAAGGGTTATTATTGGATTAATCTGTTATGTAATTATATAGATAAATCGAAAATATATGTTGAATATAATCTCTATTAAGAAATATCTTGAAGATTCATTCATGGTCATGACCAAACGAGTCTGAGTTTTGAGGATTTGTGAAGAATATTTGTTACAAGATGAATAGAATAGTAAAAATCCAATTCTTTTAAAATGTTTATTCTATGTATTTGAATGAAAGTATGTAACACATGGCGATGTGCTTCTTAATTGTTGTTTCCTTTTACTTCAGTATTTGAAATCATTGAAAACATTACAGTTCTATGTCATTTCAAAAAGCCATAAGGTTTTACACTCTTTGTGAATGCACACGATTGCAAATAATTGATTTTACATAAAACTTAACATTTCTTCAACATATTCATGTGGTAAACGCACTTGTGGACCTTTTTTAAAGTTTTTTTTTCATTGCCTTTACCGTATTTCACAATATTCTTTTATTGGAAATTCGAAAGATTTTAAGAAAGCAATGAGTGTTTTTATATCTCATAAAGAAACCTTTGTTGGAGAGAAAAGTTCGAAAATGCTTCCTGTGTTGCTATGCCATTAGATATAATGTTTGTTTAAGCAGCATAAATTGGCCAACCAATAAATTGATTATATTATATTATGCTAACTACAGCGATTTGGCAAAAATAGTAGCTAATAAAGTATGAAAACAACTTTTGCTTTTATATCAAGAAACTAGATTATCGACAATATGTTACGTATATTTTAAATACTGTTCCGTCACAGCTCCATCTGTGGACTGTCAGGTTCCCTTGGATTCAATATGTACTCTTTCCGAGTCTTCGACAATTGATCGTCAAGCACGCTTCCACAAATAGGCACGTTTGCTCTTTTTCGTTCCACCTACCTCGCTTCGTCTCTCAGTTCCATTCCACTCATGTTTTCCATGACGTTTCTCATCGTCCACCGTACACCGTCTGTAGGGTCTCACCACCCTACTTCTTTGGATACCGCATCCACTATGGTTTACTTAACCTGCATTTATTAAGGTTAATATCTAGGCACACATTACAATTTATATGTGTTATCATTTTCTTAACTTTGAGTCGTTCGTTTTCTCATAGGCTTTCGGGTGTGGCATGTTCCCTAGTATTTTGACTTCATATGGATGTCTGGCTTGGGTGATGTCTAGTATTCGTTATGAGTCTGGACGCCTTCCGATCGATAGGTTGTGGGTTATATTCCGTGAAAGGTTTTGCCAGGTAACATTTGAGCCTTCGTCGTCAGATCTACATAGACTATACGACATTTTGCTCCTGGAATCCTTCAACACTTACGTCTATTTGTCTCTACTATTCAAAGCATTTTCAGGGTTCGTTAGGATGAGTTTTCCAGGTATCTGCGGCATCCTTGGGTTTCATCCCTTTGCTCGGCATTGTTCTACCATTTTTCTATCACAGAAGGAGTACCCACTACCTACATTTCAAAATATGTTTAATATGATTCATATTCATGCGAAGCGTCATAGTGTACAGTTCAAGCGATGAAATAGTCTTTCTTTAAGTAAAACCTTCATTTTTGATTGCCAATAAAAGATCTCACTATTGCTGCCGGCAAAACATAACAAACAGATATAGATATTCTATAATATTAAGTACAACGTTACCAAAATTTTACACCGAATTCCTTTAAAATAAAGTTTATTTAGATTATATTTTTCACCATAAAAAATCTAACTTTGTGAAATGGAAGAAACCGTAAGTTGATAATTGTAATGATATGTAAATATGCCAAATGAAGATTTTTTATCAGAATATATATTTCAAAGTATTAATTGCAGGGTAATCTTTCCATAGGCTTCTCCCATCCGCCTTTTCAACGGCATGGTCAATTCTATCATAACTCGGCTGCTTCTTTAGAGAATTTTCTTTAGATCATGAAAATGTCAGGTCGATAATAAAAAGTTAATATTTCTTCCTGGAATCATAGCTGTTTAGCCAGGTCTGTATTCATCGTTCACTCGCTGGTCGTTCCCAGTAGTCCACTGGTGACCTTGTTAATTGAGTAATGGTTTGGCTTTGTATCAGATATTTACTCTGTATTTTGTCTTCGTTGTTGTGCTCTTTCTGACATTATCCAGACTTTCAGCGATGGGCCCAATGGCTTGTCATGGCGCAAACGGTATCAACCATATACTAAAGATTTTGGATATGAACTTATGCTCTAATGATACTACTTGCAAAAGATGCATTCTGTAGTTATATAACTGCCAAATCGTTGCCAAACCTAGTAACTCCTCGTTATACATTTATTTTTATCAGCAAAATCTCCTGATCCCCCTTTGAAACTCATTTTAGGAATGGCGTTAAAGTAAAAAAAAACAAGTTTTAATGAACCAATAATGATTTAAAAAAAAAACAAAAATAAGTTTGAAATTACTGTCTGGTAGTGTCAATACACAATCATGAAATATGATACATGTATTAGTTTTCGATTTGTTCGAAGCTATCAAAACAAGAGTTTCTAAAATGCTATATCATTGTAAAATGCTAAGCGGATAATTACATTGAATCTATTTTAGACGTACGAGAATTGAAGTTGCTAAAACACGAGCTTCAGCGGCATGTAGCAGTAGTTTCGGCGAGGCTGATACGAGAGCTAAAAAAGAAAGATAAGCTCCTAGCAAAGGAAGCCCGAAACAGTGATGTCATCACCGCCGTTCTTCAGGCCTCATCCCAAAAGCGACGTAAGTTTGCGCATTAATCAATTATCTACTATTATCATTTTTCATGCTGAATCGATTAGTAAGTAAGAACAGTTAGATTAATTTATAGTCACTTCAGGGGTGGAAATAAGATAATTTTTACTCTCGCCTGTCTGGCGAGTGAGTCAAATTTCACACTCGCCAGCGAAGATTTACACTCGCCCGGTGAAAAAAAAAATGAAAATCACTAAATTGTGAGCTTCCTAATTTGGTTTACATGTGAACAAAGTTATTTCAAAGGAAAAATAAGCAAGCGCCGAAGGCCCGAGCCGACAGATTTTATCAAATTATTTAAAATCTTAAGATTTAATCAACAATTTCTGGGAAATAATATCTTTGACGGTAATTTTAAAACTCGCCCGGCTGGTGGGTGAATTCAAATTAACACTCGCCAATCGAAAATTTCACTCGCCATGGCGAGTGTGGCGAGTGTTATTTCCATCCCTGTCACTTGTTCATTTATTAATTATTTGGTCTCGATTTTCCCCGTTATCTTAAATCTTTATTCCATTTTCCATGCGAGAATAATTATTCGCGGTCATTACTAGTTTTCCAGAATTGTTTACAAATTAAATATGTGATTAAACATATTATATGTATCATTTCTTGTGTTGGTAATATATGTATATACGTATCTCAATAAACCATTACACTGATTGGATCCAACGATGATCAAATTAGGTTTTTAGTAGTGAAAATTGAATATTTCCTATTATCGCCCACTAGTAGAAATACCGGTACCTGGTCGGGTCATTTCTCAAAAGAGGTTTAACCTGGTTCGTGTCTATTTCAATTCTTTGATGATTGTTGAACTATAGATTTTATATTATAACTGAATATGAGCCATGTGATGAATTGTGTTCATAATGATCAAGCGAGACTTACTTACACTATTGAAGTCTTAACTTAAGGCTTAAGACTAAGTTAAGTGAGTCGAATTCTAGCCTCTACTCGTATGTAACATTAGATTTCATGGTATGTATATAAATTTATGACAGACAGGGAATATAATTTAAACGTTATTCAAATCTCAATTAATACTGAAATTATGGTTCCCCATTTTACCATAATTTATGAGTGCCTTGTGAGTGTGCTCTCATTTATGACATATCACTGATTGAAAAAAAAACAGCATTATGAGTGCCTTGTGAGTCTGCTCTCATATATGATAGCTAGCTGATTTAGCATATGTTTAGACTGAGTGCTATTCGACATTAAAAGTGGTTAAAACAAATTCTACCCCGTTGGAAATAAGCTTTCGAGCTTTTACGGGTTATCCCTGTGTAAGTCAACAAGTTATGTGTTCAAAATGTTAAGCTAGTCTTTCATTCATATATAGATATATTGTTTTTATGTACAATACACATCATATTTGTTGAACATATACAACAGAATAAATAAATAAATAAATAAATAAACACACTTGTTTGCTTGAGATGTATTATTTTTCGACCCCTATCTGATATTTCGCGGCAACTAGAGCATATGTCCTAGGTATGCATACATTTGATTAAAACGAAACGTATATTCTGAATTCTGTCACCCACTTCTCCCATCCGTTTACCCAATGTTCTGCCTTGCAAGCTCGTCTCAGGAATAACTAAGCAAAAATATATAATTTGGTAAGTGTTGTCGTACCAAGAGCAGCGAAAAAAATCGAGTTTCGGGCCTTTTAACTATTTTTTGCAATATTAATAAACGGTGTCACCTCATCGTAGCTTTTTAACAGCGATGCGAAATATGACTATTGGCGCGCATGATATTTTTTGGAAATAATGTATATGTTGCTAATAAAAGCGAGTCTTCATCGTTTAAGGGAAGTGATAATAGCGAACTAATAATTTAATTTGTCTGGCGGTCAGAAATCATTAAACGATTTGATTTACTTGTCGGACATCTGTTTTGAAGTTGAGCACACGAAGCAAGACCCTTTCAGCAGTCGTACTTTCAACGAAACAGATTCTCCTCCACCTTAAAAATAAATAAACTCAAATATGCTCCAGTATCACTTTAGGGCCGAGTTAACTGGATTCCAATGGAAGAAAAGCACGTTTTTAGCCGATTGACGCAATCGGGTAATTAATTTAACCTCTTGAACAGCCCCTCGCAAGTGTGAATGGCACTGGTTACTTTGACACTGACGTCAAACGAATTTCGATTCATCTTTTCTCATCAATTTATGGTTATTATGAGTGGCACACATGTGTTTTTTTGCCTTTAAAATCAATATATATTGACCGGAGACACATTTTTGATTTTATGTTTTGTTTTAATGTTGATTATAAGCCTTTGTATGTATTTAAAATGTGTTATTGTAAAGAAACAAAATACATATTAAAGTTTATTAAACAAAAAGACTACAGAAAACAACAACAGCGCTACAGCGCAGCTGTGAATACAAGATATTACTAACACGCATTTAGTGAAAGATATCCACAAGGTGAGCATATTAGGCCTTCTGAATATTTTTATTGTTAAGATCCCAAAATAGGCAATTGGTATTTTCAATGTTACTTTCTCGATGTATGACACATGACTAAAGAAGACCGGGTTCTTCCAGTAGGATAAATTGACGTCAAGGGGACATCATTCCAATCAAGCAATATGCATACATTGACTGGGTGTTAAACACATACTATGAGCGTTCAACACGATGAATCTCGGATTTGCTTAAGGTTGATATAAAGGTTTGATTCATGTAGATCATTCAAATAATAAGTTAAACTTTCGTGCCATTCTAAGTTGTAGAGAGGTCTTTAATTGATAAAAAATGATATCTTGTGCCTGACAAACGGCGCAATAGGATGAGTATTAAACAACAGCTTGTTTCTGTCAAGATAAAAACTAACGTTATTTTTGTTATTAAGCCTACCTACTTAAAATTGAAATCAGCCAAAACATGCAAAATAATGATTTGCATTAACGACACGACCAGCGACTGATGGTTTGCATTATAAGTAAAGGTCAGCAATGGCCTGTCATTTTGGCATAGGCTTGAGTGACATTTCTAACTCAATCACTATCTCTCAAATGTAAAATGTCAAGAGACCATTAAGTTCTCTTGAGTGGACACATGCCCTTCACGTTTTATAAGTTCAGTTTATAGGTTTTTACTGTGGTAGTGCTCTACATATTTTCAGTCCACTTAATATTGCGCAAACCTATCATAATTAAGACCAAGTTACACATATATGATAATTTGGCTTAACATATATGTTAAATGATATTTACAAGTGATTTATCGTAAGGGCTTCTGCCTCTTAATTTGTTACTTTATTAACATCCAGGAGTTAATATGATCGTAATACATGTACAGTGTATTTGATTTAAAAGAACGTAAAAACCGTATTGAAAAAACTTGGTATTTTTTTATATGCAATAATTTTTTAAATGTTTTATTCACGGGTAAAAGTGTGAACAATGGTACTTACAAACAATTAAAAAGTGTTTTTCTTCTTTCGTACCATGGAAGGGCTGTAAAAACTAATTTAATTAATGTAGTTGTTCTGTTCGTCGCAAACCCGGAAATTGTCTCGCAACCTTTAGCTCTATTTTGATTCATTGCTCCGATTGCAAGAACAAGAGCTTTACGATATGACAAAAATAATAATGTGATATTTTTAGATTGAGCTTTTGTATGCTGAAGGACCATTTGGCATTTTCCCATAAGATGACGTGTGACACGTCACTTGCTTTTTGTGACGTCAGCTTCCATTGTGCTCTATTTTTAGTATTTCTATATATTCTCTTTACCCTTTTACAAATATTTGAATGGACATAAATACCCTGTGTTATATGTATGAATTAATCACACGCTCAATTTGTTTCACTATTTTCTAGCTTTCATGCGACCCCAAGGGTGGAAATGTACCTTTGTGTTTAGCTGTAACGCACCAATTATATTACAGCATAATAAGTTTGCTCGAATGAATAAAACATGTGCCAGTAATAAGAACAAATAA
>LQRL01078603.1:0-15522 GCA_001703475.1 Hydroides elegans | reverse complement strand
TATCGATATGGATTCCTATCACGAATCTGGCATTTGAGAACTAAATGCCAATATTTATATCTCATTATGGTCATAGAGTCGCACTCATTAGCAACCACATGCAAACACTCCAGTCACGAAACAAATTCTGATGCCAAAGATCAGAGCAGAACATGGCTTCTTATTTAGAAAAACAAAATGGCAAAATGTGAACCCAACCAAATAAGTCATCTCTAAATGACCATACAGCGAAATTGGTTTACTGTGGCTCTTGAGGATTAATTAGCGGAAATGGTCGCTAAGCAATAGGACTGACTGATGCCAAAACACCCTCGAGGTGGATGAGACAGTGACCCCAACACCTTGGTTACCAATGACGACAGTGACAGGCCAAGGCCTTGGTTACCGGGGCGATCGGGGAGAACTGGGTTGGTCATCTCGCTTTATTATGTTCCTTATGTTTCCGTTGCTACTTGAGATGGTCCATGGTAACCCCTTATCCCCTCGTTGAAATTTATATGCTTTCTATTTTTGTTCCCTTTATGAACTACTTCAAGGTTGCAAAAACCTTGGTTTCACCTAGTTACGTGAATTTATAGTGCTCTCGTTAGGGTAGACTACTCATGTGTCAAATAAGATGCGTAATTTGTGACAAATGAGACATATTTTGTCTCATTTCAAGACTTATTAGATCATAATCATTATAGACTACCGGAGACTAGAAAAGAAGACTTATATGTTTTTTTTGTCATGGTAACATATCATCCGCAATTTAAATGATTGTGGGTGGCTAAGAAGTGCCTCGAGAATAATAATTGCAAGATTGTGACATTGTAAAACCCGTAATTCTTTCTAAATGAAACACAATTTGTGTGCTTTTATTAAGAGCATTGAAGGTTGGTCCGATGCGCAATTTCTTTGAACAATGAAAAAATGAGGATTTTTTATTAGGAAAAGAAAAAACAAACTAAGCAATGCAGTATGACTATAAAGTCCAAAAAGAAATAAGCAATTGCTTTTATATTTTAACATGTACAATTGTTGTGTCGTGTGGTATTATGAAGTAAAATATAAACTAGAAATACCCGATATGAAATATTATCTAAGAATTTCTGCAGCCTTTGGGAAAAGAAACACGAGTGAAATATTATTGTTAATAATGAATATTTTTATTCTTCTTTTTTTATGACACATTCGGCATATTGATTTAACTATGTAATTCATTCTCATTTCTTCCCTAGGACCTGCACCGTACGGGCTGCAGCGGCTTCAGCGGCCAGGACAACGAAGAAGAACGCGCCCTGTTGAAGCGAGTGTTGCTGGCGTACGCGCGATGGAACAAGGCGGTTGGCTACTGCCAGGGATTCAATGTGCTTGCCGCGTTGATACTGGAGGTCATGGAGAGACACGAGGATGATGCTCTTAAGGTATGGAGTGGTATGGAGCTGAATTTTAGTTGAATGTTTGAGATGTTTAGTAGGTGGATGTTTTGCATGGTTGCTTGGATGAATGTGTTTTGAGTCGAGGTTCCTGAAGGAGTCTCATTGCAATGCTTTGTGAATATACATTGTTCGCTATCAATACCAGGACTTTTGTGTAGTCCTAATATGTTAACATTTTCCAATCTCTAGTTCTAGATGTACGATTCTAAGAAAATCTAAATCGTATATACTAACGGATATTTTTAGCTTGATGTTATCTCTGTCTCTTAGTAAACTCCACACTTATTAAGGATGTCGTCGAGACATATCGATATACCCATGGAGTGGAACATTGGATTAGGGAACGAGGATACAAACGGAAATCCTTTCCATGAATATATTCTGAAAGCTTATGTAAAGTTAGTTGCTCTGACAGAGTAAAATACAGGGATAGAACATTCAAACCATTTCTTGCAGATATGTATGATTTGTTTTAGTTGCAGTAATGTTGTAGTACATGTACTCATGTATTCACCTCTAATTTCTCAGTTCGAATGGCACCTTTCAGTTCCATCAATTCATTGCAAAAGTCATGTGTCTTCATTGACGGCAGCCATTGTCTCAACGCGATAAATTGAAAAACAAAGTCATAAGAAAGATTGATGGTGATGAGTATTATACTCATTGCCGTAGATTAAAACAGAGCCCGTAGCCTTCGCTTGAAGATTGACCCCTGTATTGTTTATCATGAATTACATTGGCAAGAAGAGGCATAGATCATCTTAATAAAAATAATGCGCTTGGAATCGATCGTGAATGTGTGATAAATCATAAGGATTAGCGGTATAGACTGTTAATTTGAATGCGTTCATAAATCAAGAGGGAAGATAATCTCATCGTAAATCGTAAAGGCATAAATGATCAATTTTAAATCGCCCGTTATTTTTTAGAAGCGAATGATTGTAATAAAATGGATATCATATAACCAAATCAATGCTTTCAAAAAGTTGAAAAAAAAAAAGGATTTTTGGTCAATTGTGACGAAGTATAACAACTTTATGGATGGAATTGTAGTTGTTTTTGCATTGATATTTTATTCACTCATTTCAAAAGATTGACAAATATCCTTGGCACAGAATTTCAGCAGCATCGGGTTTTTCATTTTGTTTGTCCTTAATAAGATCAATATCCCCATGATCTCACTTCAAACGCTGACCCCATTAAATATTGATGTAGGGCTATCCCCTTACATCGCCCATTAATCTCACCTGACGTCGGCATCAAGTGTCCCTTGCTCAACACTTGGGGCAACATGTTATACGATATGAACGTGTGTGTTTAATGAACGTGGAAGTGAAGGAGGATGGGGACGAAAAGGGAGGGGAGGGTGGGCGAATTTCAGTATGAATTTTCTCTTCGGTGCATCTTTTTTGTGTGTGAAGTATGAGAGAGAGAGAGAGAGAGAGAGAGAGAGAGAGAGAGAGAGAGAGAGAAAGAAAAGGAAATTGATTGAGTGAGGGCGTGAGACAGAATGAATGAGGATGGACTGAATACCAAAAATAATGTATTCACCCGATTTCTTCTATTTTTGTCTTGAAAATGTGTATGTCAAGTGCAAATACAGTTTATAACTTTGGAATGCCAAAGAAATCTTCCGCAATGGAGGCCAATTCTCATACAGCTATCAAATGACCATTCGTTATCTCGGGTTTTGTGTAGCCGTTCGATTTTGCGGTCGTTGCGAGAAAAACAAAGTGGTATATCGATCTCCGATTAGGTCGAAGTGTCTTGAGAGTGTTATTGGATGAGGGTTAGGAGCCCCAGGGTTTGGGTTATAAGAGGCTTTGAGTAACGAGAAGATTGAATGTGGGTGTGTAGTTATGCATAACTTTGTTTTCTTGGCGCGTATCATTAGGATCAATAAAAAAGCTGTCGGATTACATGCGTTGTTTGAGAGTTGTCCATATTTGGCAAAGAAAGTAAACACATTGTTTAGATAGTACTAATTATTGTATGTTAATTAGTTTATTAAAACATGCTCAATATTTATGTATCTTATCAGGAGGGCAAGGGTTAAACATAAATGAGATATGCTCTAACTTATCTTTGCTGATTGCCAAAATGTATCAATGCTGAACAAAAAATATTATATAACCACAAATACAGAGGTCGTAACATCTGCAACAGTTCTCACATTACTCATGAAACATTATTTCGTTCAGAATTTGTCTTCATCTAATTTTATTGATATCTGACGTTAAACGTTCTTTGGAACAGGTATTTGTAATATGCAACCTCGACCATTTTGTTTCTATTCCTCCCCACACAGGTGATGATCTACGTGATCGACCACGTCCTCCCTGCCTCCTACTTCGCAAACAACCTGCGCGCCCTCTCCGTCGACATGGCCGTCTTCAGGGATCTACTCAAGGTGCAGTTGCCGCAGCTGGCCAAGCACCTGGACAAGCTGCAGGCCGCGGCAAGGGATGATACCACGGGTAAGGGTTAGGGCGGGTGTTTTGTTTCTATAGGTGATGTGTGGTGGGTAATGGCTTTGCTTATCTAATGGTGGCCTTTGTTATACAAACCGACAAAAATGATAAAAATATAAATATAGTTGGGAAAATGTTCTTATTTTTACTGACCGACTTTTGTCAGATGCATACAATAACAAAGTACTAGGTTTCAATTGCAATCTGAGGCAACTCATAACTACCAAAATGACCCAGTCTATGAGCCAAGCTACATTATGTGTAGGTGGCGATAAAAATAGCTGGGCTATTTTTATCATGAAAGTGTTACTCCACTTCCTAAACGTACTTCCTGTACACCTGTCTATCCTTCAATCCACCATGCCTCTTAAGTAGTCCCATTCAAAGTCAGTTCCTGTCTCTGTAAATAAAATCTCATTAAATCCAAACCACTTAAGGCCCCCGAAAGCAAATTGCTCAGCAATTATCATAGAGAATGAGGACTCGGTTGAAGCTCTCACATCGCCAATGGAATATTCTATCATCCCGCCAATTTCCGCCGTCACATTTTTCCTAGGTATTTCACCTCACGATCATTCAAAAGCTAATTCCCCTTTTATTTGTCGCGTAAAAAAAGCCTTGTCCTGCCATTTGCGTAGGCGTATGTCACATAAGCGAGAGAAAGTAATGTCGTTATTGCCCAGCCTGGCTCGAATATGACTCCTTAATGCGGTCGCTTTGGTGCATTGTTTTAGGGATTCAGTTTCCGTTTTTCATTACGCCTCGCTTGAAAATAGGATTCTCCTGACTGGGATCAGGTGCAATTATATGAACAAAATAATGAGTGGCTTTTTTTTCTTTGGGAGTCGGGCTTGTCACTTAGTTCTCAAGTATCGTATTTAACAGACTTATTAGAATGTGTTTACTTTTCTTTGGAGACCAAACACTATTTTACGTCAATTTTTTTCTTAAACACATTTTGCTCTACATTTTCTCAACTCTCATGCAATACTCACAACTCATTCGACATCAACCATTGTTTTTTCTTTGTATGGAGATTGAATTTTAATCAATATCAATTTCACAACCTTAAATCTCGGGTTGTTTTCTGATAACTTCAATTGAAGGGAGGTTAAGTGTTGGTTCGGCCATTAATTGCTTAGATTCATGGCAAGGGGACTTTCGTTCAATGCATTCTCATATTAGGTTATCGATTTCGGATAGATTATCTTTTCGTTATTGATACTATTTTTTCTTGTTTATTGTATATGCCAACATGAGAACAAAAACTGTACAGCACCATGCTACAAAAAGTTTGAAAAATGTTCTGCTCGGTCATAATTTATCACAGCATGCCACTAGTATGCACTTACCTCAGCTGAAAGTACATGTTTAAAGTAGATAATAATATAGAATAACACTGATGGCTAGATGACCTATATATATTTGTTTCTGATGTCAAAGAAAAATAAGAAAATATATTCTATGTACATTTGAACCGCATTAACACTCATTGGGCTTTGCCATTGGTTTGTAGAAATAGCAATCTTTTACAGCACTTACATAACATAAATATGTGCCGTTTTATTTAGAAGATATTAAGTTAATTACACAATTGATTCTGTGTCTTTATATGTAAATGATTAATTGGATGCTATTTCGTAAATGAAGGGTTCAATACTTGAGAAATAAGTAGGGCAATGATAAATTTCCTTTTGAAACCTGAACCTACTGTACTTGAACTCAACACTCGACATTGTTGATTTTGTTACAATGTGTTTTACCCAACAAATGGTCACATTACTTTTTTAATCCTTTTTGTAGTAAAAAATGATAAATAAGGTATTCTAATTTCACTAACAGCCAGACAGCTTCTTAATGTAATGACACACTTCTTTTTGTGACAATAATGTTTCGATTACATTTCATACTTTTTATGTATTTGGTGCAAGTCGTGTCTTAAAAAAAATGTTTTCGTATTTTTTACTTCGTCTGACCTACATTGCTAAGGAAGTTACACTTGCAGACAACCATTTGTAAATAAAGTGTTTGTGAATGAGTAATGTTTTACACTTTACATTGTACAAATGTACAATTGTCCTACGTACACTATAGTCTACAATTATGTTTTAATTGTTGCTCTTACTCGTTTACATAATCTATACATGTAGTTCATATGTCAGTGAAATAGAGAAAAAATCCAATAGTATTTATATTTAATGATAAAGTCTTGAGTGGCTGTAATAATTACCACTTAGAATTAAATTACCAAGGTTCGCACCGAGACACTTATCCACTGGGGTTCACGTAGGTGAAAATAGATACATAGCTCAGTGGATACGCCATCAATAATTGAATACTACATGAAAATGGTTTTAGAGGGCAACCCTGGCCCATGGAGCAGCTGTAATTAAGAGCTTCGCGGAAAAGCGTTATTGTGTTTACTGTCAGTGTTTTGCAAAATGATATAATGATTTACCATTCGTTATGAAAGAGATTAAAACAATGTTTGTCAGTAGTATAATGTCCAATATCTAGTAAGAGCAAGTGTATTTGAAAACAATGTTCTTAATCAAATAAATAAGCACACATAATACAAGTCTCGCTTATCGCGACTGACCATACCAGTTGTTTCCCTATTATTTTTTTTGATACACGGGATCTAAAAATCAGTTGAATCATGATGAACTGATAGCTCCAATAAAACAGTGCCGATAAACGAGAGTCCACTGTATTTATGAAGTGATTATATACTAATTGTAAAACAATATGTGCCCTCCTTCAGGAGCCAACTACGAGCCGCCCCTGACGAACGTGTTCACCATGCAGTGGTTCCTCACTCTCTTCGCCACGTGTCTTCCTAAGGCCACTGCGCTGCGAATTTGGGACTCTGTGTTGCTCGAGGGGTCGGAGATCATGCTCAGGACGGCGTTGGCGATTTGGAGCAAGTTGGAAAGGTGAGTGGATATGAGGGTGTAATATGGTCGATTAAATTGAAATAATAAGACTTTATTTATTAAATTCCAAAATTCAAATTCGACAAGGATAACATTTAATCCAATTTTAATTACCAATTTGTCTTTCTTCAAAATTTCGATAAAACAAAAGTGTAGTAGAACATACTTTTTTCGCAGACTAAGATTGCAACATTGATTGATTGAACGCGTGGTATTGCTCTTTTGGGGAAGATAAACTAGTCTTTGTCTGCAAAACATCATTATTTGCCCCATAACTGCAAGATTTATCTGATGATAAAATAGAGCTCACAAACCTTTATTGAGCAAGATATTGAATTATCATTCATAGCCCGCTGCTCAATTCTCTTGCGATGTGCCGTAAATAGTAACTTGAGATAACGTAAATAACTAGATAAAAAATGTGCTCCTAAAAAAGCACAATTATCTGCAATCTTTTTTATATCCTATATTTGAATATTATGTTTGTCAAAATTAATTTTTTTGCTCGATAACTAATGGAATAAGATCCCATTTAATGTTAAATATTTGATATGATCTAGAAAAAGGTCAATATGTTGGCAGAATATTATGGGAATACCTTATGAAGGTTCAATATTGTTAGATGTTTATTGCACGAAGGGGTCAAATTGGATGCATCGAAGCCGAAGGCTGAGTGCATCCAATTCGACCCCTGAGTGCAATAAACACCTAGCAATAATGAACCTGAATATTGTATTCCCTTTATTACATGGAATAACATGGAAAAAATTGTTACTGAAAAAAAATTGCCATGTCATAGTGGGCGATAATATAATATGTTTAATAATATTGACAATCAGGGCGGATTATAAAAATGTTACGCCTATAAATCATATAGGATAAGAAAAGAATCTATGTGAAATCAATTATTTAAACATTGATTCATGTTTATATTGTTTTATTATGAAAATTTGATTCCGGAAGTGCAATCGGAAAATAGTCCGGGTGCAATACACGGAAATATTGCATCCTAGCTTTTCCTTATCATTTCTTTAAGCGATGCACCCTGACCATGTAATAAATATAGCTACTTTGTTATAGCTTTATAAGATAGTTGAGTCGCATTATAGATTTCATATATAATTAAAACATAAAGCAGAGAGCTAATAAAGTTACAACAATTGGCTTCAACGCGAAGTGAGGTACTGGACACCACGAGTATCGATTATGTGTCACAGTGCTTTTATATAGTGAGCCTTGATTGATGACGTCAATGACGTGTGCAGTATAAATGCGACACACCTCTAAATTAGCCAATTAGGGGCCAGGGATTCCGGTCAGTGGTTTCAGCAGGGCGAAGAAAATGACATTATTATTTTAGGGGTGGGTGTCTTAAAAATTAAATATCTTCTATACCATTTATCAAATCGTTATCGTAATATCCTATGCTCCATATTGGATAGCTATTGTATATTAATGCTTATATATAACTTGTGTTATGATTTCTAATGTATAGTAAATCGATTCACGGGAACAAATTGAATTTTATCGAGTGATTGCAATATCTGCATATTTTCGTAAACGAAAAGATTGCAGATAATAATTTGTATTTTTCGTATAATTATCATTATTTATAGCTTATACTAGTATATGATATATTTAATAAATAATAATAATAATTTATACGAAATGTAGTCTTTATCTTAAAAGACTCAAAGGCAAGGTGTTTTTCTATTTGCAGTCGTATTCTATGCGTTGATGACGCCGATTCTTTCTACACGACGATGGGTTCACTGACACAGGACATGCTTGATACCAGCCTCCTTAACCCGGACTCCCTCATCAAGGTATGTGCACACTGCTGGAAAAAGTTGGGAATCGAGCTATATAAATACAAAGGAAGGTCTTTTGGGAATGAAAGAGGCATGCTTATGCATAGGACTCTATGAATGATTTCAATATGACATTTTGAGATGTCAGACTTATAATGTCAAATATTTAGGTAAAGCTCGCCTTTTCCTCAAAAAGACAGTTCAATTTAATACTCAATTAGGAGAAAACAATGAGTACTTTCAGTTTTTTGCCGTTTCCATGATGGAGTGTCCATTCTTTTCCTCTCCAGTCCATCTACACCATGGCGCCCTTCCCCTTCCCGCAACTCACGGAACTACGAGAAAAATACACCTACAACATCACGCCCTTCTCGGCGGCCATGAGCACGGGAGGTCAAAGGTCAAAGAAAGGAGTGACCTCGATATTCAGCGACGACGATGAGTATTTGGAAGATGATGAGATCATGGAGAGCATCGGGTGTTTTGGAGGCATGCTGGCGCCGTCGCGGTTGAGTCCTAGTCGGGGGCCGGAACTGAGAGGTAAGGAACCAATGCCTTACTACATTTTACTTAAAGGGTCAACTTAGACGCGATTGATGATTAAATACTGTTGAGTTTATGATCTACTAGCTTCGCGTACGGAAAGCTAAGCTGAAATGGTCATAGTTAAAAGGACAAAAATGGCGCTTTTGTTATGTTTTAGCTAAATCATCCACAAAGCCCATATATCGCTCATCCAATGACTTTGAGTTCTCTTTGAGTTCTCCATTTTATACATCCTTACACATCCATACATAATTAATAGACTCAACTGTTGATTATTCTAAAATCCGATTCTAATCTTCTCTGCAGACGGCGACCGCAGCCCCTCCTCCTTCGACGTCTCCCGCATTTCCCCGGGCGCCTACGCGTCCACCCCTCAACAACTGCACTTGGCATCTGCACACGCGGAGAGAATGAACCTCAACATGAGCAGCCTCAAGCAGCAGTACTCCAAAGTGAGGGCCAGGCAAAAGCAGGCACACATTATACTCGCAGGTGAGACTTTGTGCATGGATAAGGAAATGTGAAATGGTCTTGCGAGTCTTAAATTGTATGTTTTATGTAATACACATAAATTAATATCCATGTCTGATGAACCTGAAGCTAAAAATAGTCATATATGTACTTGTATATAGTTAAACAAATAGCACGACATTAAAATTCCCTTTTAAACATGCCTCATTTATTGTTTCCAGCTGCAAATGCACGCCACCAAGCCAAGATGCACAAAGGGGGCTCCACAAGCGGAGTCGGTGGTCGTCGCCCAAGCAAAGGCGGCCTCATGCTTCCCACAGCCATCGTCCCCGCAACCGTCATGGCGCCCATTGAGACACCCGTTGCTGTCAATCACCTTTATTTGGGACGCACACTCACAAAAGTACAGAAATCCACACGAAAGAATAGGACTGTATTGGAGGCACCTAAAATAGCCTCTATGTACCCGGATAGTAATTTGAATCAAACTGTATCCAATGGCATGTCTCGCAATCGCAATTCAACGACTTCATTATCGAATCGGTCGGGTTCTGCCTCCCCGAGTGGCGGGTCATATGCGGGCAGTTTAGCGAGCGGAAGTCGCACTGTATCGATGCAGTCGATCGACTCGGAAGTCTCGGCAACGGCGTCGTCGTCCCAGGAACGAAGATCGGTACTTAGTGCAAGTACTTCGGATGTCAGCACTATATGCGGTAGTGAGTGTGATGAGGTGTTTAATCGTGTGAGAGACCAAGAGTCATGTGATCAAGTAGTGAACGAGGAAACGGGAGAAACTGTGATGAAAGATTCGCCCCAGAGTGCTGAGCAGACATGTGATATTAGTATTACAGGCTCGAATGGTGTCACGACCGTTCAGGAATCCATTTCTAGTCCTATTCCAAGTCCTAAGTCAGAACATGCTACGCAATCAACACATTGTGATATCAATATATCAGATGCAATGCCTCAAGGTGATATTAATGACCTTGAAAAGGTCACGCCTTCACTTGAATCACGTGATCATATCAGTGATGACCAAGACGATGTGAAAGCTAAGCGACCAAATACCCTCGATATTGTCGTCAAAACGGATAATAAAGACGCTCAACCCGCTGTGAGAAATATGACTCATCACCACGTGTATCCAAGTTCAAGCTCTTCAGTGAGCGATAATGAGGATATTTCTCCGATTCGACAATCGCAATCTCCGTCGAAATCCGCCAGTAAAGTCTATAATCCTTTTCCGATGCAACATATCAATCGACGACGTGCAGAAAAGGGGGTTAAGCTGGGTCTGTATTCGGCGGATAATGTGCCACAACTAGAACTGGGTTTGCCAAAAAGTAGACCGTTACAAACAATAGGTCGGCAACAAATCAATGTTTGCTTGCACAGGCAATACATGGCCGAAGTAAAAAAGCAAGCGAACGCGGCTAAGTGAGGGGGTAACCCTGCGGCATTTAGAAGCAATCAGATATTTTTGTTATCATATTGTCATAAAATGTTCATTTGCATAGCAATCTTGTCGCCTCTTAAAGTGCCACTGGTACACATAATAAATCAACTGAGGTTAAAAGTTAATTGAGTTAGCTAAACATGACTTGGCAATCAAATGAGAATTAATGACACGATTCTATAAATATTTATTTCATCAGGGAATCAATTAGTCAGAAATTTACTGTATTCTTTACGTTCGTTTTATGCGATAGTAAACTACATGTACCTTTTTCCTCAGCTATTAATTCGTGCTTCCGGTAAAGGGTTTTGGGAAATGGTTTTATAATTTGATTTCTTCGAATTTTCTTCAATTTTCAAATTACATTGTACATTGCTTTGGGTGATATGAAAAATAATGATTTTCTTCATTTAACATGTACACGATTCATCAATTTGCATCAACAGAGAGTATTTTACACAAAAAAATATTTTCTATATAAAAATTATCGAACATTATTGATATTGACTGGGAAGTGATTTTTGTATTTGTTTAATGTGATTGACTACCTCCATTCTGGTGTTAGTGATATCTAGTATTCTCTCGATTAACAGGATGCTAACCACTATTACAATTGTACTGCTAATGTTCACCAATAACACAGAAGTACAATTATGAATTGTCTTAACTAATCCTGCAGTTTAATATACTTAACAACGATTGTGTGGTTTAATGTGTATTTGGGGAGCATTGTTTTGGATTGTATTGCGTTAATATCAGTATTATATTGTAGTGTCACAAAATGCGTTCAAACTTCACACTGACAGCAAGGATGCTGAATATTGAAAATTGCATTCTATGTCAGCTAAATAAGAATTACTATAACCAGTAACCAGGTCAATTGCGTCGGCGTTGTGGTCAGATTGGCCAATAAGCATCAGAGACAGTTGTTAACAATTCAAATAAGAAAAATATCAATGAAGTTGTATTTTAAAGTATTAACGATATGGACCATAGCTTTGAGTTTCTCCACATTTAACATTGTATTTAGTTTCTGTTGATTAAAAAAAAGATTGAATTGTTACTTACATGCAAAATACTGAGATGTGTTCTAATTTGCATAAATTTAATTGATCTCTTACAAGTTTGACTTATAGAAATTGCCAAATCACTTAACAATAAAAACAATCAAAACTACATTTTGTCTTTTATTCAGTATAATACAATACGTTTAGTATTATAAACACAATCTGTGACTCATTTTCTTACATAGATTCATACAAACCCCACATAACAATTTAAAGATCTTGGTTAAACCGTACTTATTCATATCAATCACAATTTATAAATATAAACATTCCAGCTTGATTCGTCGTAAGGACACAACTCCGGCATTAATCATATGCATATTTAAGTCAGTTGCCACAACCAGTTGCCACAACCGCACAACAGCGAAAATAAACATATAACGTACTCATTCAAACAGAAAAAAAACTAGCAAAATAAATTCGTATCATCAGGGGAAAAATGTATGATTATTGCAAAATAGAAATGCACTGGTCAGATTACATCGTGATCAAGGAGTGCATCATCCAATGATTAGGTATTTTTGATATTAATATGGTCAGCATCAAACAAATACACATGCCTTATAATGTTAATCCAAAGTAACTTATTCCCACTGGCGTAAAGCTATCATACCGGTAAATACAAAACCTGGCAAGTTCGATATATTCTCACGAGACATGCCTTTCTTCATTATAGAAACAAGAAATATCTGAATATATAAATAAATGCAGGAGACAATGGCAGCGTTACTTAGTGGCAATTATTTCATCCGTTGTCAGCAAGATCTCTTTGGTCAAAGTATCGCACGACGAGACTGATGAGAAGGTTGAGATGGTGTAATAGCGGGTCCTCAGGACTCGCCTGAAATCAAAGTCATTTAAATATTGACCATTATCGAGTTATCTGGTATATATTTTTACGTTTACCTGAAATTAATACAAATTGTATTATGAATCAAGTCGCCCGAAAAAAAGACACATTCTTATCCTTCGTTATTCCTTTTCCACAAAAACTAAGAAACACACTTGATTAATCCAACACAGAAAAGGAAAAGCGGAACATACCAGCGAGGCCCTGAGGTTGGCGCAGTTTCTTGCGAGCCCTCGCAGCAGGAATGATGCTTCGGGAACAAGCGGCTTCTCGATGCAACTCAGCAGCGCGTAGAACCAGCGACCCTGAGACAATACATGCAAAAGTTTATAAATATGCAGTACATATATAGGCTACATACCTGTAGCAGGGATCATTTTGGCGGGGGCCATGGGGGCCATGCCCCCCAGATTCTCAAAATGGCCCCCATTTATTATGGCCGGGGGCCGCTATGGCCTCCACTTCCTGAAAATGTCCCCCAAATAGTTTGGGCGAGGGCCATAACAAAGAGTTATTTTCCTATGTAGCTATGACCTATTTAAAACTTTAAAGACTTCTTGTGACATTGCCATAGTATATGGTTAATTGTATGTACCAATTACGTGTAAATAATTAATTAATTGTGTTCACCAATGACACGTTTAAATAAATAGTGTTGTATTAAGTATATAATCTTTATTTAAGAAAATGGTTAATTTATGGCCCTTTGGAGATGAAAAAATGGCCCCCAGATATTTGGGCAGGGGGCCATCGGCCCCCGGTCGCAAAATCCCAGAAATATTCCTGCTGTAGTAAAACCAATTCAGTTCACGAAACCAGCAATGTCAATATATCAAACGAAGGAAATAAAACTATATTTATTTATAAAAAATGTCACTTCAATATCATAATATATGTTTATCTTTTACCCTTAGTGTCGTTTGCCGTCGATCTATTGACATGATATCATAGTTTGAATGATATGATAAAACTCGTAAAACGAATTTAATGAGAATATAACTAGATGATAGTTGAAGAAACAATCTTTCGCATGGATGGGATTATCCAGAATGAAAACTTTTAAATGGAAACAATACCTGTTCAGGGGTAAAGCCTGTAGCCTCGAACCAATTAAGGTGGTACTCGAGAACTTGCATAACGGTTGGCTGCAAAATTAATTTAAGCTTAGTGTCAAAGTCCAAATAGTATCAAACAGCAAAGGAAACATCTTTTTTCATGATAAAGGTAAGTTATCTGATATTTTTTTGGTATTCAAACAAAGCTTTTGATATAAATCATTATGCAGCGATACCTGACGCTGGTGAAATCCACAGGTTAAGTTTAAACAATGTCCTCTTAAAATGTATGCTTCCTTTTCAACTTTCCATTTTACCATTACAACGAAAATACTCAAACAGATTCGTCCACAGCCGACCTGATCCATGTGCGCCACAATACTGAGCAGAGGAGGTTTGGCTTCGATCGCATCACGTGGCTCGCTTGCTCCCCGACCCTCCCTCGATTCATCACCCTGGTTACTCTCCATCTCCTCGTGACTCTCCGAATCACTGCCATCGTCGTCGCCTTGGTGATCGGGTGATGCTGCCGCTGTGTTGCCACGGCCAACGTTGCCTTGGTAACGACCGAAGCATAAGCGGCACCAGCGCTCCACGTCGGACTTCAAAGGCTGAAAACAATAAATCATGTGCCTGAAGATCAAATGCTGCCTTTTTTTAAAAAATAAAATACAAAAGAGTCAGTACAATCAATTACGTTTATAAAGTTATATCACTGAAGTTATCATGTGACATAATACACAAGGAAAAAAAATGATCACAATTGAATTTAATGTTTCTCAGTCTTATAATTGTACCTGTTTCTGAAAACCGATACATTATCCTTCAGTAGAGGTATTTTTAGGGAATTCGCCATCACTTTTTTATATTGTAATCATACTAAAGGCTAGCGATTAGGTATATTTTTCACCTAAGAACTTACGCGAGAAAAGCATTAATTTGTACTTACTAATCGTACCGACGACTTGATTCCTTCCTTCTTTATCTTACTTTTGTAGCTAACAAGGCTCTGCAAAATACGCTTGTATATCAGATGTATTTCATTATGTACATATTTACCGTAAACACATAAAGTATACGATTTATTGAAATTTATCAAAAATGCAAGAAAAATATATATATACTACAATGTGTTCATTACTGGTACGTTTTGGATGATAAATACCATCTTTATTATTTATACATGTTTTTTTTTAGATAGAAGCGTTATCTATCTTTTCAAGATTTAGGGAATGAAATAAAAAATATTCTACCGTTATATTTAAAAATTGACAAGGGCGTTTGACCAGGGCTGCATCTGCAAATTTGAAAAAGTGCAGGAAATCCCGCGCCTTATTCAGACAAGGAAGTATTTGTGAAACACGAAAAGGCCCCAACCGCCCCCAAACTCGAATGGGTATGGGTTGTTGTAGATTTAAAATATATTTCCTATGAAAAC
>LQRL01078598.1:10955-23352 GCA_001703475.1 Hydroides elegans | reverse complement strand
TTTCGAAAAACCGCTGTTTTTGGTCATTTTGGCCAATTTCGGCCACTTCCAGTGGTCGAATCTGGCAAAAAATGTCAAAAGGCACATCTACAGGCCATCATCTTTCATATGAGCCTATTCCCAGGTCTCTACGACCATCCGCTACAAAGAAACAGCCTGGAAAAGCTCATGTTTCGAAAAACCGATGTTTTCGGACATTTTGGCCAATTTCGGCCATTCCCGTTGGCCGAACCTGACCGAAACTGTCAAAAGGCACATCTACAGGCAACCACCTTTCATATGAGCCTATGCACAGGTCTCTACGACCATCCGTTACAAAGAAACAGCCTGGAAAGGCTCATGTTTCGAGAAACCGCTGATTTAGGACATTTTGGCAAATTTCGGCCATTTCCGGTGGCCGAACCTGGCCGAAACTGTCAAAAGGCACATCTACAGGCAAACACCTTTCATATGAGCCTATTCACAGGTCTCTACGACCATCCGTTACAAAGAAACAGCCTGGAAAAGAATCGATGACAGACGGACAGACGGACAGGCGGACGGACGGACGGACACCCCGAATCCCTTTGGGGTTGGGGCCTAAAAATAAGGAAGCTATCAATTGGCATAATATGTTCATTAAAACAAAATTGAACATCGCTTACGAGTATGCCTTGATCAAAACTGTGAATGAATCTGGAAAATCATAATTAGCCGTGAAAGGTCGATTTGCATGAAAACTACATGCTAAGAAATTGGCTCAAAAAGTGTAATATTGTTATTGTTATTTTAATGTCTTGATAAATCTTAAGTGAAAATTCTGTTATATTTTGTTTTATTTAGACTGAAGCGATATTTTGGTTATTTATAATTATAGTTTTTCGTCTCGTTTTCATCTAGCCTAGATACACATTTTCACGGAAAACCTCGGAATGCACCGTAGAACTTTGAGAACATAGCCCTCCTGGATAGCGTATCAATTGATGAAGACATTTCTAGATGTAGATATCCTTTTAAAATTATTCGTAATGCGCTTACTCAGCCGTAATTCAATCAAACTCTGTCTTTTTGTCTTTTGATTCAACAACCATTAAACGAAATAACATCAGACATCATCGAATATACATAAAACAATGAAATTCGTTTATTTCATGCTACTTTATTGCGTTATATGCCTTGTTGTGACAGAACATAGTACAGTAATTCCTAATCTCCCAACGGGTTCCGTGAAATAATAAGACATGACATGAGCTGCTATTGTGCAGGCTCAGAGGTTGCAAATTTATGTGGCAGCTTAGAGGATGCACTGTCATTTTAATTCAAGTTTTTTGTGTGTGAGTTAAGTTACCCACTCGGTGAGTAGCTTTGGAAAAACTATGGCGTTTTTTTGTTTTGTTTTTTGTTTGTAATATAGAATGTCATCCAGAAAGTTAATAATAGTTCATTTCATATTTGTTATACACTACAATAATATTATTGCGTTGGAATGTCCAGTTACAACGTCTTGAATGTAACGTTCATCATTAGATAGCTCTTACGGCAATTCGACGACATGAAAGATAGAAATAATGTCTCGTTTGGTTTGCGGTAAATGTTTAGTAATCGTTACGTCTAGTGTTGCGAATTACAATTTAAATGAGAAGATTATCAAATAAGATTTTCAAAAAAAAAAAACATTAAAAAACCTTTTACTTAGCGAAAACCAATTAAAGATCTTTAAGGACATTTACATTTTGCCAAAAGTTATTCACCTTTTGTAAACCAACTTAGCTGGTCCTATGGGCCACACCAGGTTGTAGAAATGCGCAACTTTAGCGCAAATTGAAATGTGGATTTAACGATTATCAATAATAGAAAAGAGCTAGCTATTAAATAGGTATTTAAAAATAACATTGCCAAAAGTTATTCAGATTTTGTTAATCAACTTAGATGGTCCTATGGGCCAAACCAGGTTGCGGAAATACGCACCTTTGGCGCAAATTGAAATGTGGATAATTAAAGTTATCAATAATATAAAAGAACTAGCTATTAAAAAGGTATTTAAAAATAACATTTGTCCAAATCCAAATAGTTCTTATGATTATTGCTGTTAAAATAATGGAATGATAACAAATGTTTTCTTTCACTTTTAAGTTGGATTTTTTTGGTTTGGGAGCATCTTTTGTGGAAAACAGATCATAAGATGGACTTAGATACATGTAGATACTTCAACTTGATAGTGAATACATAAATTCATATTATATTTATAGTATTAATCCTTACGTAATTATTGACTTTACGGGATCGAAGTGCAAGAATTTTGCAAGCTGTCTAAGTTCGGAAAATGGTTTATGATAGGTTCCATGTGATTCGTTTTCATCTAACTTCGTATTACTGCAAAAAGAGCGAAACGGGATGAAGTAGAACGACACTAAACTAGAATACAATGGCATCCGTAGATTTGGCCGATGTACTAAAATGTCACCCCGAAGGATGTTATAAATAACATTATAAACATTTTATTTAATGGGTTCGGGACTCATATTTGTATTTGATCACAGCACAAAATTGTATATAAAATACATTTGCTAAACATATCATATTCTGTAACTACCGGAGGACGGGTCTGGCCATACAGGAAGGATAGTCAAGCTTTCTTTTCTTAACAAACCATGTTTTGCTATGCATTTCTTATGGAAAGCTCCAAAAGCTAAAACCTGACGCGTTTTTCAGTTTTCATGAGGAAATAAATTATTGCCAAATGTAAGAGAAAGACACTCGAAGAAGGTTTCGATTAAAAATATGAAAACATTTCATGTTATTGTTGTTGCTGTTGACGCCGTTGCTGCCGAAACACCTATATAATATGATTTTCATATTAAGGGTGAGTTAATTTTGACGCCGAACCAAACATCGATGTATTTTAGTTGTTAGATGTACTTTAACAAAAAGCCGCAAAAGCAAGGATGCTGCAATATAAAATAAGCTAATGAAATGGGTGGTCACTGCGATACGCTTACACCGGCAATTTTCAAATTTTCGAAAGAACTGTATAAAAACGCAGTTTAATCTGACGTACAAAAAAAACGTTTGGGCTCGAAAAAAGTTTGATTTAATTAATTGTTACTTTAACGGGCAACATGATTGTCGTCTCTACAGCAGCATGTGCAGTTTGGAGCATACAACACCAATACATACAGTATGCTAAGTGTACGTCAATAAGACTTGTGGCGTGTGGCGCAAAATATATAATTCATATTTTACATAACAACCTAAATAATAATACCACAACTCATCAATTATAACTAAGTTTCCATATAAAAACCAATACTTACATATGGCATCTCCCAGATACCAAATCCGTTCCGAATAGAACTCGAACAGTGACGACGGCATACAAATCAGAATCACACACAAATCCGCGATACTCAGATTCACCAAAAACACATTGGTCGAGTTCAACATCGCCTTATTGCGCCATACCACCAGTATAACCATAGCGTTTCCGACGACGCCGCATAGGAATATGAGGCAATAAAATAACGTCACTAGGACGTCCAAGTATGCGGGTTTCCTGAGGTCCTCGGGGGCCGGGGTTAGCGATGCAGGGAGCCGGTGGGGACCGGAGCTGAGTAATGTGGTATCGATGATGAGGCCATTGGTTGTGTTTGTGGAGTAAGATGTGGTGGTTTCGAAATTGCTGTCTGATGTTGTGGAAAAGTTGTCCTGTTCACTCAAATTGTATGAGACGATACCTGATGTTAAAAGGATATCCATGGCTGGAGGACGTTTATCTATTTTTCACAATTTCTTTTCGCAAATTCTTTTAGAAATTAAACTCTTCATGAAAATTTTCTCAGATATAGTTTCAATGAATTCTAAATATATGCTGAAACATGCTAGAAATCATCATTATCGAATTAAACTACATGCATTTTGATATTTTTACCTCGACTATTGTTTTTGATTTTAATGTGTTAATAGATAAATGTTTGTTTATTAGAATATAGTTCTAGTCAGATAATTGCTCTTGTGGTATAATATTCACCAGAGTTAAATTGTTTCTAAAAAATTATAACCGAAGATATTCATATTATAATTATATCAATCAATATTTTAATATTTTTTATATCCGCATAAAACCTATAATCATTTGTTGATAAAAATTTCATTATAATCCAATTCACTTTCTCATCGTATTTACTAATTACGAATTACAGCCTCCGTTTGTCGTTTTTTCACACCACTGAGCAAAGAACGATGCAAGCAAAAGAGTGAGAGCCTTGGTGGAAAAGCGCATTGCTTTATATTGCGAATGATGCGATGGCCGAGGAGTGACACGCCATCATATTATAAAGAATATCGAACAGAATTGGTTGAATAGTTTAATTGATCAAAACAAATAGAGCACAATGAGTAAAATCGAAGACAATCAAACATAATTATTGGGATTGAAGACCTTGTTCCAACATTTATGTTTATTTTTTTTTTACGAATCGGTGCTGAAGTGTTTGCGACAGGTTGCGCCAGAAACACGATTTTTGTCACACATCAACTAGAACTTGGACCATTCTAGCCAAACGAACTGTTACAAAGACAAAATTACTCAGACTCGTTAAATTTTTATCATAGCAGCTTCGCCCTATATGCGCCCTTTACATGACTTAATTATTATTTTTGCTATTTTAAACATCACCCGTTCGGCCATCGTAAAATGGCCATTGTCTTATATGTGGCATTACAACTCGGCTGTGACAAAAACAAATGAGCAGCAACAAGACAAATGTCTTCATTTGACGCCGATTGTGTGTTCACAACACGGATGGCTCCCGATGCTTATGAGAAAAATATTGCGCGAAATCCAGTCATACAGTTCTCGGTCACAAACCATTTGATTGAGAAAGTTGGAGTCTCCGGTAAAAAGTAACCATACATAACGTTTTCACAAAAATTTTCACACTCATTTGCAACATGGGAAATTAAAGCGCAAATATAATATCATATAATAGAGAAACCAATAAAACAAGACACAGTCAAAGTAAATACCGTGCAAAATTATTGTGTGATTGAGAATTAGAGATTCCATGCTTTTCAGGAAACGGCTAGTCCCCAATATGTTTAAGAACCCCTTCATTACTGAAGCTACTGGCCACAAGATCAACAGATCCGCCGCGTCTTTTATGTTCTCTTTACAGCGTCCATTTCATATCCGGTTTAGCTGGGCCAACTCATTTAGGGCACACATCAGATGGGTCATCTGAAATTCGGGGTTGCTGAAATGATGAGACTATTTGGGCATGATTCGTCGCATGAAGGTTTAATTTTGTACTTGGGTAGAAGTCTACAACCCAGACTTTCCTCATAAATGAGCTTGCTCTTAAATTGTGTAGAATCCATTTATTTCGCTTATGCATGATTATTCCTTTTAAATCTATATATACAAAGTCGGTTGTTCTTGTGAAATATTCTGTGCTTACATAGTAACGAATAAGATAAATTATCTAATATGATACAAAAAGTTGGTTTAGTTTTCCAGAAAAATAATTGCTGAATTCGAAAACTGCAAAATAAAACACCAGGTTTAACAAACTTTATATTTGAAATCTATTTTGGCCTTAATCGGAATACGGTTATTATTCAACCAATTCTATTATTTCACGTATGCTATACCGTTTAAAACAGCACACAATTTTAACAAAATAACTTGGTTTGGGTACCCCTGTCCTTATCCACCCGTGCAACCTAACTAACCAAACTAAAGATATGTGTTTTAGAGACTTGTCTTCATCATTATGCGGCTCAGAATACACTAAAAGAATAATAAAAAGTACATAAAAATCACAGAAATGATCTCCTAGAGGGCGACGCCAAGGTTCCATGTAAACCATGACATATGTGGAATAAAATCAACTTGTAATAGCTACCCACGATCATATGGTTATTCGTTTATTCGATTATTCGTTTATGCGTATCAAATTTTTCGTTTATTCGTATCGGATTTTTTGTCTATTCGTGAAGTGAGAATAATTATTTTAAAATGTTTTAACTTGCTTGCAATTGCCTAATAAAGTGTGATATGCAATGTTCATTTATTCGTATCAGTTGTCCAATTAGGAGTGGTTTTGGCTGTAAAACACCAGGCTTAGCAATTTGTATAATTGAAATCCTTGTTGGTCTTCAAAGAACCAGGTACTATTAAACTTATTTCGATTATATGCTATAAATATGTATACTGTGCCATTTACAAACAAACAGGTCTTGCTGAAAAATTGTGGCCGCTTCCCCTACCCTCATCCACCCATGCTACATAAATGGTTTGAAGTATCTATATATTTGTTATAGAGACTTGTCTCCATCATTATGCGGCTCAGTATACACTAAAAGAATAATAAAAAGTACATAAAAATCACCTAAATGATATCCTAAAGGACGACACCAATGTACCATGGAAACCATGACCTATGTGGAACAAAGATCAACTTGTAATAGCTACCCACGATCATACGGTTATTCGTTTATTCGATTATTCGTTTATGCGTATCAAATTTTTCGTTTATTCGTATCGGATTTTTCGTCTATTCGTGTTCGATTATTCGTATCAGCTGTCCAATCAGGAGTGGTTGTGACTGTAAAACACCAGGTTTAGCAATTTGTATAATTGAAATCCTTGTTGGTCTTTAAAGAACCAGGTACTATTAAACTTATTTCGATTATATGCTATAAATATAAAGAACCAGTGCTGTGCCATTTAAAAACATACATTTCTTGCTGAAAATTGTGGCTGTTCCCCCTACCCTCATCCATCAATGCAGCATAAATAGTTTGAAGTGTAACTAGATATTTGTTTTAGAGACTTGTCTTCATCATTATGCGGCTCAGTATACACTAAAAGAATAATAAAACAAGTTCATAAAAATCACAGAAATGATCTCCTAGAGGGCGACGCCAAGGTTCCATGTAAACCATGACATATGTGGAATAAAATCAACTTGTAATAGCTACCCACGATCATATGGTTATTCGTTTATTCGATTATTCGTTTATGCGTATCAAATTTTTCGTTTATTCGTATCGGATTTTTTGTCTATTCGTGAAGTGAGAATAATTATTTTAAAATGTTTTAACTTGCTTGCAATTGCCTAATAAAGTGTGATATGCAATGTTCATTTATTCGTATCAGTTGTCCAATTAGGAGTGGTTTTGGCTGTAAAACACCAGGCTTAGCAATTTGTATAATTGAAATCCTTGTTGGTCTTTAAAGAACCAGGTACTATTAAACTTATTTCGATTATATGCTATAAATATAAAGAACCAGTGCTGTGCCATTTAAAAACATACATTTCTTGCTGAAAATTGTGGCTGTTCCCCCTACCCTCATCCATCAATGCAGCATAAATAGTTTGAAGTGTAACTAGATATTTGTTTTAGAGACTTGTCTTCATCATTATGCGGCTCAGTATACACTAAAAGAATAATAAAACAAGTTCATAAAAATCACAGAAATGATATCCCAGAAGACGATGCCATGGCACCATGGAAACCATGACCTATGTGGAATAAACTCGACTTGTAATAGCTACCCACGATCATAGAGTAGATTTGTTTTTGTAAGGCACCCAGTTAGCCTTTTTTTCAAAATTTTGCTTTTAACTGTTTCTTACACTTGCGTCAAGCCAAGCAATTTTGAACCAATATTCATGTTTAAAATTGGGCAAACTCGAAACGTATCACTGGACTAGGCTTTTCCAATAATTTCTGAACCCCGATACCAGACAACACTACTTAAGATTCATCGTTATTTGAAACTTTAGCTTCACTTTCGCCGGGTGTCCTTCTCTTATCGTTTCCCAGCACGACCGTCGTAAGGGAATTCCAAATGTTATAAACTGTACTAACTCGTGACGTCACGTACTAGACACCGACGAGTCCTTATGGGATCCGGGAACATTTCGAGACCTGTGGAATGTTGTAAAGTTAACATGATGTTGCGCAAAAGATATAAAATCTTATGTTATCGTTGACAGCGTTATGGATCTCAGTTTAGTTATGAAATCGACGGTGCAACAGGTCTTTTGGTTGCCCGAAAGGCGTTATCGCCGCATCAACATGTTAAGGCGTGGCCCAAAGGAGAGTTTTTTTTTCTATCATCCCCCTTAACAATTTTTTTTTATACTTTCGCGTTTTTTTTTTTAAGTTACCAAATAGGATTTATAGAAAAACACTACATGTATATGAATAAATCTCGAAAATGATTCCCGTGTTGCCAGGCATTTAATCACATCAAAATGAGATAGGATTATGGGGGAATTTTACGAGTGGAAAGGCCAACGTTATTAAAAGATCATAATGTCTATACTTACGTTGGTCTACCATCACATGAAAGGAAGATAGTGTTGGCGGTAATATTTTTCATAAGTAGGATCTACCCCTTTTTGCATGTCACACATGAATTATCTTTTTATTTGTCAATAATTCTATAAACAATATCCCAGTAAGTACAGTACCAACCGTAAGTGGTACAGTTACTTGGACCATTAAACATAGCACTTGCCTGAAGCAAGCGCAGTACATGAATTCCATTTGTCAATTCTGTCATTCAACTGTCATTTTCCATCAAAACAATGCACCTGGAGCTGTGATCAAAATAGCCAACGTTCATAACCATCGTTTCCATACAAGAAATAGTTTCGAAATAGAGTTTAAAACAATAATGGCCCAGTGACGTCATGCCTCAGGGAACTGGCTTGTGTTTTCAAAGATGGTGTGTTTTGATAACTGTCAATGAATTGACCTTGGGTTTGACATATATTGGATCTGGACCATTGTGATTTCTTAATATATTTCGGTTTCGATAATATCGGTCGCGCAATCGAAAACAAAATGAAAATTTCCTTATATATAGAACTTTTTCATGCGTCTTTTGATTGCGAAAAATAATTCCGTTTTTGTGCGTTTATATCGAAAACAACATTGATTCGATCGACTCTGTCGAAGTCGAATGACGTCCGGTAAATTGCTATGCATAACCAAGTGATGACGTTGAAGGGGTTTTAGAATGTCTAGCCTTGTAGGTCATCATATACTGTAGGTTTGACAATGAAATATTAATATGGTCAAAATGCATGAAACTTAAAACCCCTTTAACAATAACGAAGCTAGAACTTATATGAAATATTATCTAAGTTAGTTATTTGTTTCTGTTGAAATGGGACATAAACAAAAAAAACGCCGCTAACACTTAAATATTTTTCTAAACTTTCGTCGGTACATAACTTACGTTTTATCAACGTCAATCAAGCTGCGTTTAAGATAATTATCCAGAACGAATCCAAAAACTTAACTTTATTGCAATTTAATAGAACTCCGGTTGGTAAAGAAATATATAAAACGACTTTCACAACTGTACTTCATTTTTATTTATAACGCTTCAGTTGCATTAAGATTAAATAACTTAGCTTAAATAGGCATATTAGATGAGCCATAATTGCACAAGATCGTATGAATAAAGATTGTATTTAAATCATCAAATAACCATTTACTGTTTCAATTGAGAAATTAACATTTTCACTTATTTAAATCTTATAATAATCTTATTGACACCATATTATGCTATTATTTTTATATCATACCATAGAAACGTGAAACTATCATCAGAGTGTCTAGTTTTAAAAAAAGTTTTTAAAATGCTATAAATGTCTTATACTATTTAGTTATATTATTTGAAATATAAACGACTTCAATATGACATAAAGACAGACAAAGTTAAACATGATACGCATTGAGATATAAGTATTGAAATAAATAGAGCAATTAAATACCAAAAATAAAACATTACAATCATCTTCCGATCAAGCAATGACTAGCATAGTGTATTTACAATATTCCTACAAACACCTACAAGCGTGCATAATGCTATAGTCCATTTTTCATACACAAACACGAACGGCTCTTGAAGAGTTTTTTTTTTCTTTGAGTTCATTTACTCGACATCATCAGCACAAATTCTGAAATAAAAATTCAGATAATAATTTAATCAAATAAAGTATTAGTTAAGAATAACTTATTTTGAAACAATTCAAATATCATATATGTAAGAAATAAGCTGTAGCTAATTCTTTATACTTTTTACACGACGATAACTTCCAGGTGTTATGTTTTTAATAGAACGGGTTATTTTGCTATTGATCCACATACCGTAACCAGATGTTTAATGATATAGAACATCATTTCAATTCAACTACTGCATACTATCAAATATAGATGCGATTCTATGTACATATTCAGCAATATCATATACATTTTTGTAATATTTATTGTACACATCATTTGCAATATATATTGTACATGTATAGCTACATGGTTAGACTGTACATGTATATAAAATATAAACGGCATAACATGAAAACATATTGTGTGAATACATACGCCATCATCAGCACGAATTCTGCAACATCAAAAGTTCCAGAATACAAGAAACTTATAATGCGATTGGGCATTTCTTAAATAATTAATAGGTATAATTTTTTGGGGGGCTGCCTTTAGACATCACGGTCGCAGAAAGCACGACTTCAGACCAACACAATGTAAAAATACGCTTTCATATGGGCCGTTCCGTTCGATGTCCCGTCCGCCATTGTGTCTCCCAAATAGTGGTTTGCCATTGTCTCCCATACCTCTACCGTTGTGTCTCCCATTTGCCATTATGTCTCCCCAACCTATACAAATGTGTCGCCGTACGACCAATGTGTCTCCCCTACCCTCACCAATGTGTCGCCCAGCCTATACCAATATGTCGCCCACTTTGCTCACCAAAATATCTTGCTTCTTTATACTGGAAACTTTGTCGCCGGCTTTGATATCCTTGATATATTATATATTTATTTTACTTTTGTTGGAATATGTTTCCCTTGAAACTGGATATTCCCCGTGTTAATATGCTATCCTTTTGGAATATGACTTCATATCCATCTGAAATATTGCAAGGTATTCAGTATACAGTTGTTCTATCACAGGTACTGGGCGACATGGAACTCTATTTGACGATATAGATAAAATAAATTTTAATAATTTGACATGTATAGTTATTTGATCTTTTGATTGAGCAAGAAGGGCATAACTTAAATCGCTAGCGTTATCTAATGAGTAGAGAGAGAATAACAAATACAAATAACGAATAGCGAATGAATAAATAAGTGCAACAGGTTCAACTTCAATGACTACCGTTATCTTATGGGTGAGCAAGAACAAGTCAACGGGCATAACCTCCATTGCTACTGTTTGAATACGAATGCAGCCTTGTTGATGAGCAAAGGGGGCGACACATTTGTATAGGTTGGGGAGACATAATGGCCAATGGGAGGCACAATGGTAGAGGTATGGGAGACACAATTGCATTCCGCTATTTGGGAGACACAATGGCACAGGAGACATAATGACATGTAACCGACGAGCTTTGCCGAGTGGGACAGCAACAATATTGCTTCTCTTCAGCGCTTGCATATACATCAACTACCCAGCTAAATAAGCAGAGGGAAACATATTGGTTTAAAGACAATAAAAAATAGTCGACCCTGACCTTGGTAATTGATTCGTCCGTCGCCATCTATATCCGCTTCTCGTATCATCTCGTCCACCTCGTCATCCGTCATTTTATCGCCCAGGTTCGCCATGATCTGTCGCAACTCGGGGCCTTCGATGAAACCGTTGCCATCCTTGTCAAATACTTTAATCAAAATATTGATAACTAATCTAATACATATACGTAGAAGCAAATATTGATAAATGGCAGGACACATGAGGCTCATAATCATCGATGTTCCAATAGTCGTTGTCATCAAAAAGTTTAGATCGAAAACCAAGAAATTGTTCAACAAATTACGTAGCGACAACTCTACAAAAATGTTTTACAAACTTGCAAAGAGGAAAGATGAGTACCAATCAATTTATGGTAGCGTAGTTGAGGAACCCTTTTAAAAAATGCTTACACATAAAGGCCCGTTGTAGTTCTTCCGTCTCTTCGTCGTTTTGAGGCTGCTGGGCCATCAGAGTGACGAATTCCGAAAACTCGATCGTACCGTTTTCTGCATGAAAATATAGTATTTTTTTTATAGATTCATGTCAAGAAAATGATGACTTGTTTCAAATACAAGTTGCATGGTTACGAATACAAGTTTGATTATAATTTGCGCAAAGTGTAGTGTTATAATAATACTTCATGCTTTCAGGAAAATACGGGATATTATTGCCCCGAGGGAGACCTTCCGGGAGGGCCCGAAGGCGCAGCCTGAGGGCCCTCCCGGGCGGTCTCCCGAGTGGCAATGATATTCCCGTATTTTCCTGAAAGCATGAAGTATTATTTTTATTATATGCTTTTTGTTTATTTATTGTTAACATAGTTTTATTATAAAGACCTAAAGTAATAATCAAAAACATGAAATAT
>LQRL01078598.1:0-10713 GCA_001703475.1 Hydroides elegans | reverse complement strand
TTAGCAATTATTGCGTCACCGGGAAAATACGGCTTTTGGAAAGCCCAGTGGCTCTCCTTATGTTTTCTTTATAAAAACAACGCCAAGCATGTAATAATAAATGTATTTGCATGGCATAGCTTGATTCTACCCATGTACCATTGTTTATTGTTGAACATGTAATGACTCAAAGAGGGAAAGGTATCTCAACGCGTTACATTCAAAACGTCATTGCAAAATATACGACACATTTGAACAATAAAATGGATGGACTGTATTTGATTTTATCAAGCGTTGTCGCTAAAACACCAATTTCCCCCAAAACACCAACCATCCCTACCCACTTACCATCCTTGTCGACCTCCCTGATCATCTTATCCAGGTCATCCTTCGTGGGATTTGCTCCCAGACATCGCATGACCGTCGCCAGTTCTTTCGTCGTCACTTTACCGTCGCCGTCCTTATCGAACATGCTAAATGCCGCGCGGTAATCTGTGAAAATGGAACGCGCATATAATTCTATATTGCTACCTTTCTGAACGATACTCTGAGTGTCGAGAAAAAATAGGAACGCAGTAGCTAATTCTTTTGTCGTCACTTTGCCGTCACCGTTCGACAACCGTCCTTGTCGAACATGCTAAATGCGGCGCGGTAATCTGTGAAAATGGAACGCGCATATAATTCTATACTGCGACCTTTCTGAACGATACTCTGCGTGACAAGAAAAAATAGGAACGCAGTAGCTTATTCTTTCGTCGTCACTTTGCCGTCACCGTTCGACAACCGTCCTTGTCGAACATGCTAAATGCGGCGCGGTAATCTGCGAAAAATGGGGAGTGCAATAAGTGGTGTATTGCACCGATACCGAAAGTTGAATGAATATATATTGAACTTGCTGAGCGCCGCTCGATAGTCTCTCACACATATTAATTTGAAATTAACCCTTAGTTGATTTTCTTATATTTCCAAATATCCTAAATACAATAGATTGAGAGAATTCTAAGGCCTTACATGTATAGGTTTTAATATATTTTTGGATCAACGAATATCATTAAACATTTTATAACTCAAATAATAATAACTATGAAACTGTTGTTACCTGACAGCTGTTGTCGCGAAAGTCCCTCCTGAAAAAAATGATACTTTGTAAATATAAAGTTGGTTGATGGTTTTTGTGAGCGTCTGTAAAAACTGAATGAACATGAAAACTTGCCCCCTCCCCTCTCTCAAATTGGCAACGTAGCATGACAGGGACAAGATGGGACGACAAATCTAAACGTTTGAGCAGCGTAAAAGGAATTGGTTTTATTAATTGTGGTAGAATATTTAATAATTCGGCTGTTACGACTTAATGTATAAACATAAAGTTTTTCAGCATTCACCAGCCTTAAATCGATCATTTTAAAGCGAAAGAACATATAATTTATTTAATCAAATTTATAAAGATGTTAACTATCAATGCAGTCTCAAATACATTTTATTTATTTTTATTTCCATTTCCTCAAAGAGAATAAACGCCTTATTCGATTGATTAACGTTTTGCTACCTTTGATGTATAAAACACTTACCGGAAGCTCTTCATATTCATTGTTGTTACTTTTCTTTCTCGATTTCTGAGGTGGAAAAAAAATTATTTTGAAATTAGGATTGTGATATGAAAGAATAACCTACCATTTTAACGTTTTTTATTGTTTATCAATCGAATTTCAAAATTGAATATCCAGATCGCTGTTAATGCAATAGTTATGTTAATGTTTAGTTTATAATGGTATATTGAGAAACAAAATTTATAAATTATCTGCTTTTTACGATCGTGACACGTTTGCCTCACGGTCAAGATTGTGGATCAAAACACCAATGAACATGCATTGTCTAAGAACCGAATTATACTTTTACACGAGGATTCAATAATCACTTTATTGTCTTTGCTCATAACCAAATAATACAATTGACTTATATGTACTCTACATATAATAATACTCTCCTATATGAAATGAAGAAGAATTAGGGTCACATTGGAAGCATTTTCTTGCTTTTTTTACATAAAAAACCTGACTTCCAATGCATTCCTAATGGGAACTCGGAAGTCTGCCTAGTTGTTTTTAGTTTCCCATTGGTTTTCCCATAAGAAATACCTTAGAAGACAGTTTTTTTTCATGAAAAAAAACAAGAAAATCTTCCAATGTGGCCAATCCCTTAGGAGACAAATAACACCATTTAACTAAGAGGGTCATTTGGCTACTCATACCTTTGTTTCTTTCATTCTTGAAGATGATCCGCTTTTTCTCATGATTGGTGTTATTCATGTATCATTATTTTGGAAATAATTCTTCTTGTTTTGTCAATTAACAGACAATAACGTGATATCCTAAGCCGATATAAATATAATAAACTCTTGACCGAACAAAATTATCCGCCTTCTTGTAGAGGTATATATGTCTATGTATTTTTTAGCATGTGATCCTGATTATAGATAAAAATGCACCCGGTTATTTGTTCCTGTCAAACACCTTCATTCCTTCAGATATAATAAAAACCCCCATAAATTATTATTTCAATTTGGAGTAAGAGGAAATGAATTTGTAGTGGAATAAGACTTTTTACGCATACTGTCTTCTATCTTCTTTATACTATATGTCAATAATCTATAAGATTAAATCACATATATATATATAATTGTAAAGAGAGTATAAAGTTTACAAATACATCTATGAGGGTGTTTTTGCTGTTTCTATACGATCCTTTTGAAATTAGCATTTAGATATCATTTCATGTCATATTTGGTAACTTAATGAGACACTACGATTTCGAAACGTTTAATGCATCGAAAAAGGACCCAATAATGAATATGATTTATAGTTGATTTCGTTGGATGTTCTTTTCCCAATATTCCAGGTGCCCCAAATAGTTACTCCTATGCTACAATAGATCCATAGCCCGCATTTAGAAATAACAATTCAACTTAGGGAACTGAGCCACTTGTTTTTCAGATCCCGATTTCAAAACACTTAGCAATGACACCATAAATATGAACCATGCAAATCCCTTAATTTACATGGAATTGGTTCAAGGAGTTGGAACTAAATGATTTAGTGCAAAAATAATAATTGAAGGTGTCGTGTGAAAACATGATTTTCCCTAAATGTTCTTATGTCTAATATATTAGTCGTAGATTCTATCAAATATACACTTAATATATGTTTCGGTGAATAAGTTAATTTAGCAACATTAAATTGTTTACAATTGGAAAATAATAATGCAGCACAATGATTTAGAACAATTTTAAGTCAGCAATTACTTTTTCAAATATTTTTGAACGAAACCCATTAATTGAGTGAGTGCAGTAAATAGAGTGCAAGGTTCAATTTTATTGTATTCGAAAAGAAATTCCTCAATGAAGTCCGAAAGTTCGCATAACCCTGCAGTAGTCAGACACTATTCATGTTTCAAGAAAAATATATTAATCATATTTCAAGTTTCAGATATGCTTTAACAGTTTTGACTATATTGCTTTTATGCCACGAAAGTTTTTTTTTCGCATAGTTCCACAAATCAACCATCCATAAATTACTATAAAGTCATATAATCTGATTTCAATTTAAAATGTTTTTAAAGTGCTCTTCCATGGTCAAATGCCATTGTGAATGATGAATGAAAAAAATAATCTACCAATTTATAAGATGTCAAGAAATCACATGTAATATCAGGTTGTTGGTATAATTCAAGGCAGGTTTGCTTAAAAAAAAGTCACACCAATGTCAATATGATTAAATCTCCATTTATTATCACTTGTACAACACAGCTAATGTTATGTCACTCTATCATACTTTATTCGTTCACGTATAGTAATATTTTAAAAAGTGTAAACGTAAACGAAATGTAGTTACTATACCGATTTCAGCCACTCAATACATGTTTAAATTTACAAATTTAACTATATTTGATTTAAGAATTACACATATAAACTTATAAATGTAGATGTGATTCATCCTTTCAATTGTTGCATAAAAATATATTATTAAAATAGCTATTAAATCTAAAATGTCTCTGATGATATTACGAAAGCAACAAAAAGTGATATTTTGCATTTTGCTATTCACCTTATGCAACTATTTCTATGGATATCGCGTTATTTCCATGTTCTCTCAACTATCGAGACCAGAAACCAGAACCACCAAACATTCTCGGACTACAGCAAACACTGATGACAATAAAAGCAAAGATTACAAATCAGAATTAGTCGCGACACCTTGTTTAACAAACGCCAAATCGCTACTCGCTAATGCAACGTCAATTCCAACTCAAACAATTTGCGATGTGGACGTCAAATCATTCAAATCAACCATTCGGGATCGAGTTAACATCGCTTTCTTCATTTCCAACGAGAGCCAATCAGATTTGAGGAAAAGTCACGTGATGATGAAATCCATGTTGATGTTTACGAAGGCCGAGGTGCGATTCAATATGTTTTGTAATCAGCGCGTGTCGCATAAGCTGTTGATGATGCTACAGGAATCTCCAATCCTTATGGCACAGGTAAGAGTTCATATCTATGTCGATCGAAAAAAAGTTTTTGCAGCATTTTGGTTTAACATTAAATGATATACACGTATATGAGAAAAAAGTAGAATTAAAGCAATTTAGGTTGTTGATGATGTTACAGGAATCGCCCATGCTTATGGCACAGGTAGGAGCATTTGGCTATATAGAAGTTTAATATCACATTTGGATAAATATCAGGAAGATAATGAAACGATGCAAAATTTATAATGATTTAACAATTCATCAGTGAATTTCATTCCTATTATATTAAGACAATTACAATTACTTTATAATTATAACTTTTTGAAATTGACAATTGCACATTCAAATGCAATAAGAATAATAAATAAATGGTTATGTATGTTAAAATGAAGTTTGATTCACACATATTACTAAAGCTTAAACATGGAATAAATAAGAAAATTCATCTGATAAGTTTTAACAACGTTATCGATTGTAAGTGTTTTCCTTGAAACCCGTCCACATACATTTTTATCTAAATACTACGCGTTTCAAATAATTCGCTTTTTTGCCAAGGATTATTTTTTCTAAATATTCTTAATTCAATATCACTTATAATGTTCATGCTTTTGGGGTAGTGAAAAAAAATTTAATAAAGAGAGGTGTGGCACCAATTAACCTTAAGTAACAGCTTCCATTAAATGAAAGCAAAAGATGCATCTGAATATGATTGGTTGTAACCAATAGAAAATAGATTCGTCAAAACAACGGAGGTGAGAATATATACACATGTATATTACTTATTGCACGCTCGTAACGTAAAAACGCTATTTTCATGGATAACAGCTTTCAAAGGTTAACATAAAAATTCCATATTTTATTTTCCACTACATGCCGCATTCGCTCACCACGTTTGGCCCAAAAGTACCGAACGTCCACGCGCTAAATACGACGGTCCCTACCATCCATCCTCAACACAAACCCTACGTCACGGCAACAATCACCCAATTACCTGCATGTTCATAGTGCTCATTCACCGCACGATTTTTGAAAATATTTGTATGTCAATTCTCAATATGTAGAATTTCTATACATTTTATCTCCCATTCATTTTCTCATACAGGCCACGTTCGCACACCACATTTGGACCAACAACACAGAACGACCACGCGCCAAATACGACGGTCCCTACCACCCATCCTCCACTCAAACCCTACGTCACGGCAACAATCACCCAATTACCTGCATGTTCATAACGCCCATTCAACAAACGACATTTTGTATATATTGGTATTCAAAATCTCAATATATATATATATAGGTTCTATACATTCAATTTCCCTTTTTATTTCCACTGCAGGCAACATTCGCGCACCATGTTTGGCCCAACAGCACTGAACGTCCACGGGCCAAATACGACGGCCCCTACCACCCCTCCTCCACACAAACCCTTCAACACTGCAATAACCACCCAATCACCTGTATGTTCCTTACGCTCATCCAACGCACCATAGATGACCACGTGATCATTCTACATGCGGAGAGCCTCGTTCTGGTGGACATAGCGCACATGTTGCGTCACGTGGCTTTGTTTAGGAAACACCACGTGATTGCGTTGCCGTTGGTGACAAGGAGTCCCGTGCCTCCTCATTTAACGCAACAGAATTATGATTTTGTGAATTTTGGTGCGAAACAGTCGTATAATGTGTTGGCGTTTAATCTGGATATGGCGAGAATGACTGGCAAACATGACTATATCGATAAGATGTTTAATGAGCGGCTGGTTGCCGAAACGGCTTCAGATGCGGAAGTGTTTGATGCATTTATAGAAAGGTTTCCACACGTTATGTATCCGATAAGCTGTGCGTGGGATGTTGTAATTGATAAGGCATTATGTGTGAATTCTATTGAGAATCCATTGTGTAACGACGCATTTACTAAAGGTGCATGGATGCTAAATTCACCCAAAAACGAACATAGTTCAGACCTTTATGATTTCATTCATGGATCTATTAATCATTTCACAGAGCAGATTGATAATGCGAAATATTGGGCGAGAATCGTTCGTCAGGCAAACGTGATCTTATCGAAAGAGTGTAATGATGTTAATTCATATACGAATAATTTATTGAGCATATTTGATTATATGACATCGACCCACTAACGAAGACCTTTTTAGCGATCTTAATTTCTATGTACATTTGTATATAATGAATCCTTACGAAAATAGCGATAAAACTGCGTCACGAGTTTATTTGTTGTATTAAAATCGCATTGAATATTAACAATAAATCGTGCAGTTGTGCAATTGTTGTCTATTTTATTTTTAATTTGAAACACGGCTTAATCACTTATGACAATGTATAATGTTGGTAATATACAAAAAGAAAAATAAGAAAGAAACGTTTTGTTGTGCTTTATGATAACTGATGATAATTGATCAACCACAATGTGGACAGTGCTATGGACATTGAATTAAGATCAATTGCCATAAAAATAGTTTGAATATTGTAAGATAATTTCAATAGAATTATGCTATTGCAAAATGAGCCAATGAGTTTCGAATGTAGTTGTACAATTCAAGCATACTAATGTCAATGTCATAACTTAATTATATCATATGATTTTTTTTGTAATTATCAATCGCTTTGATGAATACAATCGGGATTCGATTCTTTTGCGACATGGCACAATTAAAAAACTGAGTACCTGGATATGTTTTTGTTACATGTTTAACAATTTCTTTTTTAAATTCTATGGATATATATTTTGAAATAATATCAATACTACCCTTATTCAAAATGTGCATTAAGCATTAATTGCTTTAAATTTTAATCCATGTAGTTTACAACAAGTTATTTCACATAAACATTATAAATCTATGAAAAAAAAACATAAGGATTTGTAAAAAACGTTTTCAGTGCGGAAAGTCCGATCTCTCCCGCCACAATCCTATCGATAATGTAAGCGAGCGCTTTAAACCGGCTACAAGCAATAGCTACAAGGAGTTGCTCTTAAGGAATGTTTTGCAAAATACAGTGTACTAGGAAAAATGTGGCCAAATTCTAAGTTTAAAATTCAAATCAATATAAGTAAATCAGTTTGTATGGATTTATGAAGGGCACCGCGCGACACATTTTTCAAAAATGTTTTAAATCACATTAAAACAAATTTATTAAGAAGAACAACAACAAAATACTCCTTTTAGAACATAACATTTTTGCCAAAATGTGTTCCTTTTTTCCAAGCCAGCTGAGCTGTTCCTCCTTCTCTAGCCAGCTTGGAGCAAAAAAGGAACACCTTTTTGCAAAAATTAAATTGTTGAATATAACTAAATCACTTATTATGAAAAACAAAAAACTAGTTATAAGACAAATGCAAGCAATTACAATTAATTTGCAATAAATTATTATCATAAATTATTACAAAATAAAGATTTTTTTTTCAAAAAGGGGTTCCTCAAACTGCAAAAATCTCCAAGCTAGAAAGAATTTCCTCAAAATCTCCAAGCCAGCTGAGATTCGGTGGGGAACACCTTTTGTGAGGAACAGCTCGTGGGGTACTCTTCGTTTATATCTGCTCACACAGGCAACAGTCAATTTTACACGTATAAATAAGTTCCATGTTATGTAGGCGTCGGGTCGACACTGTTGCTAGTATTAGACATCCTTGATCTAGTCAGTTGTATTTGGACTTCTCCTTCAAAAGAAATAAGTATTCCATATAGTAAGTATTTAATTATTTATTCCACTATGGGCAGTTACGTTGTGTTACATAAAAAAATAAGTCAACGTTGTGAGTTTTGACGGTTTGTATTGCTGAAATAACTCAAGGGTTAAGTTATGAACCACACTCACCATTTTCGATATGCCTCTGTGATTCCACGAATGTTGTTGAAGGCAATTTGAAACTCGTCAATCTCTGTAACATAATGTTTAAAACATATAAGTGATGAGCACCTTTTAGAAACAGAGCCCAGCGAACAAAGTATGAACGAAAATTCAAATATTGTAGATGCTGATTACAGTTAAACCACTTCCAATTTGACTATCGTAAGCAAAATTATTCGTATTCGTTTATTCGTATTCGTATATTCGTTTATTCGTTTTTCGTTTATTCGTATGCTTTCGTTTATTCGTAAGCATTCGTTTATTCGTAAGTTATCGTTTATTCGTAAGCTATCATAAGCAATCGTTTATTCGTAAGAAATTGTTTATTCGTAAGCTATCGTAAGCTATCGTTTATTCGCATGCATTCGTCTATTTGTTTATCTACTACTTATCGTAAGCCATCGTAAGCTATGGTGAGCAATCGTAAGCTATCGTAAGCATTCGTAAGCAATCGTTTATTCGTAAGTATTCATTTGTTCGTAAGCATTCGTTTATTCGTAAGCAATCGTTTATTCGTATTCGTTTATTCGTTTATGCGTATTCGTTTATTCGTATTCGTTTATTCGTTTAATCGTTTCAGTTGTCAAATTGGAAGTTGTTTTAACTGTAGTTCTAGCGTACTCTTCAACATTTACATGAAATCATAGATTATATGTCAATGGCGATTTCAAAAATTAGGAAATTGATATCTTATCAACCCTTATGTCTGTTTACTGATGTTTTTTTTAATCGATAAATGTTTCTCTATTCTCTTAATCATCCAAAGCAACAAGCATTTTTTACCGTGACATTGTAGCTACCACTCATCCTATACAACCAACCTTCACCCCATCCCCAGTCTTCCCCGAATGAACCACACACCAAAGCCACTACCCTACCTTTTTGACTGCGCCCATATAGTCCCCACTCATACACACATAGAGCAACGGCGTGTAACAAGCGGATGTTTTCGCCACAACGGTAAGCACGCCATGTACGCCATAGTGAATGACGTGTTTGTAACCCGCCAATTGGATGAGGGCGATCACGGCATAGGGCGTCCACGCGGCAATGAAAGCAAGGTTGATGGCAATGGACATAGGCATTAAGCGGCGCTGTCTGTTTGAAAAGAGAGTGATTGTATGATTGAAATGAAATGCTTTTAGTCCGCAAGTTGGATGAGGGCGGTCACGGCATAGGGCGTCCACGCGGCAATGAAAGCGAGGTTGATGGCAATGGACATACGCATTAAGCGGCGCTGTCTGTTTGAATATAAGTGATTATAGGGTTGAAATGAAATGCTTTTAGTCCGCAAGTTGGATGAGGGCGGTCACGGCATAGGGCGTCCACGCGGCAATGAAAGCGAGGTTGATGGCAATGGACATACGCATTAAGCGGCGCTGTCTGTTTGAAAAAAGAGTGATTATATGAAATGCTTATAGCCGGCAAGTTGGATGAGGGCGGTCACGGCATAGGGCGTCCACGCGGCGATGAAAGCGAGGTTGATTGCAATGGACATACGCATTAGGCGACGCTGTCTGTTTGGATAGAGAGTGATTATATGATTGAAATGAAATGCTTATAGCCGGCAAGTTGGATGAGGGCGGTCACGGCATAGGGCGTCCACGCGGCGATGAAAGCGAGGTTGATGGCAATGGACATACGCATTAAGCGACGCTGTCTGTTTGAAAAGAGAGTGATTGTATGAAATGCTTATAGCCCGCAAGTTGGATTAGGGCGGTCACGGCATAGGGCGTCCACGCGGCGATGAAAGCGAGGTTGATTGCAATGGACATACGCATTAGGCGACGCTGTCTGTTTGAATAGAGAGTGGTTATATGAAATGCTTATAGCCGGCAAGTTGGATGAGGGCGGTCACGGCATAGGGCGTCCACGCGGCGATGAAAGCGAGGTTGATGGCAATGGACATACGCATTAAGCGACGCTGTCTGTTTGAAAAGAGAGTGATTATATGAAATGCTTATAGCCCGCAAGTTGGATGAGGGCGGTCACGGCATAGGGCGTCCACGCGGCGATGAAAGCGAGGTTGATTGCAATGGACATACGCATTAGGCGACGCTGTCTGTTTGGATAGAGAGTGATTATATGATTGAAATGAAATGCTTATAGCCCGCAAGTTGGATGAGGGCGGTCACGGCATAGGGCGTCCACGCGGCGATGAAAGCGAGGTTGATGGCAATGGACATACGCATTAAGCGACGCTGTCTGTTTGAAAAGAGAGTGATAATATGATTGAAATGTAATGCTTATAGCCCGCAAGTGGGATGAGGGCGGTCAGGGCATAGGGCGTCCACGCGGCAATGAAAGCGAGGTTGATGGCAATGGACATACGCATTAAGCG